>JAOEGS010011956.1:263682-323240 GCA_025447755.1 Corythornis vintsioides | reverse complement strand
CGGGCAGGGGGGTTGGACTAGATGATCTTCTAGGTCCCTTCCAACCCCTAATATCTATGAATCTATGAACTTGAACAGAGGCACTTCTGTTTTGTGACTTGATGCTATTAGAGAAATCATTTATTCTGTTAAAATTAAAACATTGCTATACCATTTTTATTAGGCATATTTGTTAAAGTGGAGAGTTTACAATAATACATTACCCAATCTAGTTTCATTGCTGAAGTCAATAGAAGCAGAAGATTAGAGGAAAACAAAGAGAAGAACTACAATATCCAAAATAAAATTCCACAAGGTGAGAATTTTTGTCTATATATATTAATATTGGTTGGTCAGAACCATCCAAAAGATTTAAAAGAAATCTAGTGAAAAATGAACTATGTATATATAAAGACTAAATCCCACAGATGTGTTTTCTTAAAAGTGCCCACAGTCTAAGTGCTAGTCTTGCCCTTCACCTCTTCCTACTATGCTGCAAACTGCTTCAAAAAGCAGATGAGAAGAGCAAAAGCTGCAGCCCTACTCCTTACTCTTGTGTTATGTTCCCTCTCTTTGCCACTGAGGAAGGAAGTGGAGCATTAGCCTTGTGACCCCTCAGATTTTACAGGTGATGCTCAGCATCCCTCAGGTTCCCTTGGTGACCCAATGATACTACAAGTGCTGCAATCAGGCAGTCTTGTCTGGCTGTTTGCAGCAGACAACAGATCTTCTTTAGGAAGGTATCTACATCATTTTGATTAATTAATACACATGTACGCATAAGAAGTTTAGTATTTCAATAGCTGACATTTCACTATGAAGCCACATCTTCCTCCAGGCAAAAAAGACCTATACAAATAGTAACAACAGTCTTAAATACATTCTAAATTAAATTATGACTGTCATGTTTCATTACAAATTAATTTATGACTGTTTGCTTAAGCACTCATCTTCATTTCATTCAGAGCATAGTAATTTTTTATGTGAGCTGAACAATCAGTGAGCTTAAGCTTAAATGTAAATGGAATTTCTGTATGTCCCCGTACCTGAGTGTAATTTTTTCTTCCACAGATACTGACTGATGCATTTGACAATGACTGATGTGACATGCTAAAATCTAAGGATTATGTTTTACAAGTAAACCTGTGGTGGATTGACTTTTTTTTTTTTTTTTTTGTCTTTTAGTGATGATATAGATCTGTTCATCACTATTCTCCTCTGTATCTAAAATTATGTTTTGTGGAATATACATGCATACATTCACACCCTTCTAGTTCATGCTGGTGAGGGATCATTTAAAGCATTTGAGAAATTTGGTATGGTTGTGTATGTGTTGTGTTAGTTGTATCAGGTACTTAAAGGAGCCAGCAGCTCTTCAAATTTTGGCCTATAAAACTCAATCTCAGAGCTGCTGTTCAGGAATAGCAATATAATGTTACACTGTGTGTACCACTTATTACATCTAGACCTTTATACCCAGAGGAATAACATAGATGAATTCATTGATTATATCTTTTTAAGTCTAAAAAGAGCTACAATTTGTCAGGGAAGAATAGCTGGAAGCAACAGATAGTGACCTAAATAGTAGAATTCCAAAGATAAAATAGAAGAAAATGAACACAAATGCTTCATTGTTTGAGAGCTGTATTGTCTGCAACACACTCCAGTGAATCCAGTGTTTGTGGAAGAGGCCAAGGCAGATACAATCTGTGGAGCTAAAAATGACAGCCTGACTAAGTAGCCATCAAAGATGAAGCTGGGAAGACTCTGGTAATTGTGCTGTAAATCATAACTGCAATATTTGTTCAAAGCTCTGGTTAATATGCATACGGGTGTTTTTGTCAGAACAGTCAGAAAATTCCTGCCTCGTAAAACACTTAAGGATATCTAATGTACTGTTCTTGTGGAACTAAATATAAATTTCTGTAACTATTGTCTGGTTGTAATGTCAGGATGGTAGCTAGCAAACCATTAAGGGCCTGATTCTACTCTTGCAGCAATTTCCTTAAAGCACTGGAGGTAATGGAGTGACTCAGATGAATCAAGAATCAAACCCATGCATTTCATTATTGTAAGTAGTTCTTGTCCTTAGCACATAAATCTAGTAAAGCAGCATTGCATTTATCAGAAATTGTTATTGTTTATGCAGATTTTTTTGGGAAAATGTTCCATTTACATGTACCTTTTAAAAGCTGCAGTTAGCAGCTTTCACCTCGAGCAGTGTAGTTAACAGAGGTGAGGAGAGAACTACAGGATTTATAGATTTCCTGTTTAATAAGGTTGTCTGCTCTTTGCAGCTTGTCCTCACTAAAGGAAAAACTTGATTCAGGTTTTAACCCTGGAAAATTAGCGCCCATGTAGAGAATGCAGCTTTGTATGAGCTGCCACGCTCCCCATGAACAGATGATGTCCGAATAAGACATGTTTTTGGCATGTTGGGCAAGTTTTGCAGAATCATGGCTGTAGGGCTGAGTGTCTAAGGCTATTTAAGCACCTGGGAAAGCTGGCTACTCATGGGAAGTTACATTGGTGATTCACAGTGGTATGAAAAAGAGCTGGCTCAACAGTTGGCTTTAAATATCCCATTGAATACTTCACTGCACCTTTAGACATTAGAGACCTGCAGAACACTGAACCCCAGTAAGAAATAAAATAGACATAATGAAAGAAAAATGTGTTCTCCAAGGCTTGCATAACTCTTTAGTAACATTTTAGTAGATGAAGTGTTAACACTTCCTGCCCTGAAAATTATTTGTAAAGATCTTTATTAAAAATCAAATTAAAAAAAAAAAAAAGGCTCTTGTGTTCTGCAGCAAAAACCTGAAATATATCCTTAGAAATATCACAGATTTGAACGCCTGTCTTTCTGGTTGCTTCTGATAATCCACACTGTACCTGGATAGGACCAGATGGTTTTTTAAACTCTAATGCTGTAAATGAGGATGGCCTTAACCCCAATAACTATTTTGTATTGAACCTCTTTAGGTGTTAGTGTGAATAAATGAAACTAGAATTTATAAAATTACTATGCTTTCCATATCACTTGCTCAGTTTTTAGCATGCTGACTTGTGTGACTTCAGTGTAAGCCAAAAGTGGCAGTTAAACCAGAAAAGACCTCAATTTCCAACACAAAACACCTGAATATCCTGTAAGATTTTCTGTTTGTTTTTAATGCCAGATATCCAACCAATAGTAAGGAAGGAAAAAAAAGGATACTTGTTTATGGGTTGGGGGCCAAGTCACACACACTCATTTTCTCCACAATTTTCTCAAGGGCATGAAGGCTGAGCTTGGCCCTTCAAAGAAGACTGCCATCCAAATCTCAGATGGGCTTTTATGAAACTTCTCAGGGCTTTTTTCCTCCCTTGGTAACTGTAATCCCTCAATGTCTGATGTGGTTGTTAATTATGATCTGTAGATCTAACTGGGAATTATGTCCTGTTAGGGCTTCCACAACAGCCAGACTCCTGCTCCTCTGTGGGAGACTGGAGCTATCTACTGAGTTTCAAATTTACCTTTACTTATTTTAGTTAGATCTTTAACTCAGATATTTTCTAAGGTATAAGTCACCCACTTCTGACATTTCAGGATCCCAAGTTTGATGTGTTAAAGTTGTACAATCTGTGATCTGTGGATGTGGGGGAAATACTTGGACTGCTTCTAAAGAATGTGTGGGATAAGAACAGCAAGTTCATATATGCTATACAGCAATCTATGTATGTGAAAGTTCTGAAAGGCCCCACATGAGTGATGAAAAATTTCTAGAAATCAAAAAAGTCTGAATACACTACATCAGAGTGTCAAATCTTGACAATATAACACATTAAAAAGAGTCTGCCCAAGTGACAGTTTTCTAATAGATAACCACAGAGATATGAGGAAAGTTGGAGGACATCCTGTAGAAAGAGTTACGGAGGTGAATGGAAAGAAATTTGAAGATGTTTTAAGATAATGTCAATCGGTGTAGACCAGATAAAGACAGACCCTTCTTCATTTTCTTGAGAAAGTTTGAGGCACCAATAAAACTACATAAAACACCTGTTTCACAGGTGTTTTTGTGCTTCAACTCAAAAATAGATTATCCTCAGGGCACCCAGGCTCCTGAGGTGGTAGGCAGGGATGGGGAGCAGAATATCCCTCATGTAATCCAGGTAGGTGGGGACTTGCTGTACCACTTAAATCCTCACAAGTCTATGGGTCCGGATGGGATTCACTGCAGGGTCTTGAGGGAGCTGATGCAAGAGCTGACTAAGCCGGTCTCCATCATTTATCACCAGTCCTGGCTAACTGGGGAGGTCCCAGATGACTGGAGGTTGGCCAATGTGATGCCCATCCACAAAAAGAGCCAGAAGGATGATCCAGAGAACTATAGGCCTGTCAGCCTGACCTCAGTGCCTGGCAAGGTTTTGGAATAGATCATCCTGAGTGCCATTGAGCAGCACGTACAAGACTGCCAGTCTGCCTGCTCATCCTCCAAACCTGCCTATTTTTTCTCATTCACAGGAAGTCTTTTGGTTCAGTAATTAATAAGTAATTCGATGTTTTTTCTGACCTAGTAATAAGAGAAGATGGGAGAGGGCCTGGGACTTTCACGCCTTGGCAAGCCTTGTGTGTGACCTTGTGCTCTTCTTCATGTTGTTGTCAGTTAGCTGCCTTGCTGACTGATAGAAGCCACTGCCAGTCTGCCTGCTCATAACAGCTAAAACCATTGGTCCTGCCCTGTTATATATAGGTATGAATATTTTAATTAATTTTCTATACAAGAATATTTATCAGCTAAAATCAAGAAGTAAATCTATTTTAAAATGAAGCTATCTTCAATATTTACTGCAACTTAATGATAACTTGAGACAAGAATTTAATTACGTGGAGTCAGCATACTATATATATTGTAGGGATGTACCATGGGACTTATTTTAAAGTGTTATGTAGAGCATAACTTTTAGACTGCTCCTCAATATGAACTTAAATCAAAATATTTCCACTGATGGAGCACATTCTTCAAAACTGATTACAAAAGTAGCCACAGTACTAATGGAGGCTCACTGTAGCTTTATGTATTATGATATAACTGACTTGCAAAAACACTCCTGGGAAGTTGTCCTGTAAGTTAATATCTTTAAAGCTAAAAACTGCTAGGGAAATATTTTTTCATGGGGACCTATTTTTTTTCTCACAGTGCTACCTAGAAATACATCTTTCTGTGGGACATTTCTGTATCCCTGCAATTCACATACCACATCTAGAAAATGCATTGAAATGTGGTGCTGTGCTTTGCAGAACCAGCTTTACCTGAGTAGTGGACAACAGACAAGGGTTGAAGAGAAAGAGCATCTCCCTCTTCCTACTACTGATGGATTTGTGCATTTGTGCATGCTGATCACAGAGAGGTTTACAAATACCAGTAAGGGTTTCCTTGTTCACCCTACTTTTTGCTGGCACCATTCATGATGTGGTGGGTAGAAGGAAGTATTATGAAATGTCTGTATTTCAGAGCCTTGCCATGAAAATGCCACGTGATCCTTGTGGCATGGCTTCATCCCACCAGATGTGAATTAACTCTGTGAACACACAGAAACTAGCTGTGTTTAACAGTCTAGCCACACAACTGAATTTGCAGTTACAGAGGTCTTATTTTACTTCAATGAGAAACAACTGTTGTTGCACTATGACAGTACCTTGGGCCTTGCTTACATCAAGCTGCTGTTCAACTGTTTAACAAACTTATTTCAATCAAAGAGTGGCCCATACCACTCCCTGATTAAACAATTTCTAGAAGAAAAAAGGTAAGTCAGCACTACACTCTTGGGTAGATGAGGAGCTAGGCTTATTACAGGATGTATATGCTTAAAGACACAGACAATGAATGAAACTAGCTATGCAAAAACACAAAGGGATTTTTTTCACTACCTAATTATCCTGAGTGGACATTATTGGTAGATCTTCATTTAGGTGAAAACGGTATATTGCTATGGCACCGTTCCATTGTAAGGTTATGCCAGGCATGTGCTCAAGAATGTTTCTACTTTACAGATGGTCATGCTATCTCCTAACTGCTACAAAGGCATCTAAAGAAAGATTTACACCCAGAGAGTGCTGTAAGAGCTCCACAGGAACCTTAACTAACTGTGAGTATATAAGGCCCATAATCAAAACTGCTGAGCAGCACCTCAGCTGGTGTAAATTGTCACAGCTCCTTTTCGGAGCTGGGGACATTTTACACAACTGGAGGATTTGTTCCTCTGAATGCAAAGAACATCAGCCTCCAATACATAAAATGTCCTTGCACAGAAGGAATGTGCAAACTTTCTTTTGTGCTCAGTGGGAAATCTGTGATTTCTCACTCCAGCCCCACAGATGTGCTTCACCTTTTACTGGTCAAGATGAGTATTTGCAATGGTCCACTGGGTAACAGAGATGCCTTTTTCAGTTGCTTTCTCAGGTATATTCTAAATGTGTCTGGAAAAATTTACTGGTAGCTGGAATTGCACTGGTTTCTGTGCTCTTAGATTGATACAGGACTGTGTGGCCATCCACTGCTGTGCTGAAAGGGTCACGAGGCTTGATTAGCCCTGATGAGCTCAGAGGCTGGGAATTTGCAGTAATTAACTCACACTTAAGCAGAATCATATAAATGTATCCAAATCAATTTTGTGACAGAGAGGGCAGGACTAGGCCCTGGCTACCAAGTGACAGCCAACTGGGCCTGTTGTCAGCACACAGCTGTGAGAAAGGAGACAGACTTTGTGCCACAGAGCCCCAAGGAAGGGATGGTGGTCAACTTCACATTTTCTAGACTATGGATAAGCCTTGAATTCAGTCAGAGGTCAAAGCTGGCTTAGAACTGGAGAGTTTCCAAAGGAAAATCTTCCCTATCACGCTCTGTATCAGCACCATACATGGGTTACAGGACAGGAAAGGTTAGATGGGGAGGTCATGCAGTGACTCCAAGCATTTAGTGTAATTTGGTTCCCTGTAGTGGGGGAGTTTTGGTCACCATAAAGGTCATGGCAAGCTGATACATGAAAGCAGACTAGAGATCTAGATCTGGATCCTTCCATTCATCTTTCTGTAGCTCTCAACACTTAAAAACTTCACCTCTAGACCTTGTCCAACCTATATCATGACAAACTATAGTCCTGGCACAGACAGAGTAATTTGCAGGCCACACTATACAGTGGTCCAATCTGAAGCTCATAAAATCAAGGGCAGCCCTGTATGAACTAGAAAATGCTTGTCTGCAGGACATCCAAACTCTTTAAGTCAAGGCCTACACAACCTCTAGATCATGATGCTAAAGAATAAAATGTTTTGTAGTACTGTGTGGCATTATATAATCTCCCAGTATCAGAGGGAGCATTTCTCATAATCTCACTTAATAGTCCACACACAGGAGCATTTTCGTATTTCTGTCCTAGGGAGTTTAGTTGTCACACTCCTCCAGCACTCCTTTTAGGTTGACTCAGGAACCTTGCAGAATAAAATAAAAAACTATGTATCCTACTCTGTAAAACTCACTGACATAACCTCATGCTATCTCCTTAGCCATAAAAACTCACCCAAGAAAATTGTAAAAGAGAAGAATGGGACACTCATTCAGTTAAATGGAATGGAAGATAAAATGGCAGCAGAATTTCAAGCAATAGATTTCATGGGGTTTTTTTCATGGCTTCAGTTTCTCACAGCAGGCAGTAGATAATCAAGGAAGCTGTTGGCTGGTGGGGACACAGCAACACTGGCACGCAGAACAGTAGGTGGAAGAGAGGATTGGGGAGATTGTCCTGACATCATCCATCAGGAACAGAGATGATCATAAAATTTTTAGCTTTTGTGATGAAAAAAATATGATTGCCATCACGATAGGGAAGACTATCAAAGGCAGGAGAAGGGGCAGCAAGATAGGAGATAAGATGATCCCAGAAGACAGACAGCAAGCGTAACAACTGTTAGAGGAGATGAGGATCTGAAAATCAGGGAGCAATGGTAAATACCTAACCTTAAGAAGTCAAGCCAATCCTGAAGTGGCAGCTGGATGGTTAGGAAAGTTCAGACGAGCATTACGGGTAGAGAAGGGCATGTACATCAAAGATTCTCCCATGGATACTACTGCAAAGCAATGAGAAGAACTAGTGGCAAAGGAAGGCACAAAGAAAAAAAATGAAGGTGATGTTAGTGAGGGTGATCTCCAAAGCAAAGAAGGAAAAGAGAGAATTACAGAAACCAGGTGATCGGAGAGAGAGATCAGGGAAGAGAAGGACAGAGGTTGTCCTCCAATGAAGCCAAGTACAGGAACTGTATAAACCTGTCTATTAAAAATCAGAGAGAGAGAAGCTACTTAAAAGTGGGAACAAATAGCAGCTTCTTAGATGGTGGAGACAAGAGACATGGGGAAATCACTGGGCTGTTACAAAGTCAGACTGAATTAAAGGAATTTCATTTTTTAAGAGCAAGAGCGTGCTTGAACCCAGAGGGTCTCAAAACCAGAGAGTTGCTAAAAATATACAAGAACAGAAGAAAAATAGAGACAACAAAAGACAAATAAATTGCACTGGTCCTGGAAAGACATTATAATCAAGTATCAGGGAAAGGAAGGGAGCTGGTGCTTGTGTAGGACAGTACCAGAAGGAGCTGGAGGTCTTATTTGGGCTTATTCACTCTGTCCTTTAAGAAGAGGATGAGATGCTGCCAGGGGAAGGATGAAGGTCAGCACAAAAGCATGTTTTATTAGTCACGAGCAAACACAGAGGGTTTGAATCTCCCAACCCAGTATGAACATCTGTATGAGAGACAGTTCAGTCTCTGGAAGAAGCCCTGACCCTATTAAAGTCAATGACAAAACTCCTTTTGACTTCAACAGAGCCAAAATTTCACCTTGTGCCTATGGCCATTCCACTGAGACTTCCAACCTGAATGCCAATTAGTGCCAGTTTCAAAGGTGACATTTGCGACACAGATACACTCTCCACTGGGAGATGAGCTAAGATTAGCAAATTGAGTTTGCATAGACCAGTAAAGGTAAGTGTGACTTTCCTTGTCCTAACAACCAGCTGAGGCGAACAGATACAGAGAAAAAAATAGCTGAGATGTATTTTTTCCAAAGTGTGCTAAAAATGACATCGTTATTTATTTTAAAGATAAATAAATAAATAAAGGGGATTCGTAACTCAGCCTCTGTATGGCAGTTTTAAATGAATCAATTAGTATGTTAAAAGACATGCATAAAATAATGTTTAATTAAAGAAAAAAAAGGAAGAAAAAAAAAAACTTTGAAGGGTAAACTCTCTCATATTTTAAATCGAATGAATTCCAAAAATGACCTGAGGACAGTGATTACTGCTTAGAGGCTTTCAGATGGTAGACTTATGTGACAGCCACTATTAGCACATTCGGATTAATAGTCAACATTAATTAAGCAGAATGTGTCATTTTGACTTTGTAAAATATACATCTGAATATTTCACTTAATACTGGGTTGATCTGAGATGTAAGCAGATGGGATACCACAGTAATCAAAACAGTTCCTTTTTTCTCTCATTTGCATGTTCTACACGCCTAGATCAAACTCCATGCTGTCACTGTATAACACACAGTATCAATTCAATCTCCTGATAACAGTGAACCCCTCCAACTTTATGAACCTCTGCAATACACTGATTTTACAGGTAACTCAATAGTGAACCTGAGTAGTGGTTTCCAATATTGCTAACCCATTTACTAGTGTAAATCTGGGCTAATCCAGTGCAGACAGTCTCACTGTTGTGTTTCTCCCAAGTTTTATGCAGATCAGAATCTTTCCTAATGTGACTGATTCCAATTCTCCTCTCTAACCAACTATTTTCCTATCAACTTTTAATCTACATTCTTCAGACCAGTATAATAACAGCTTAGAGGAGTAAGGGAAAAGCACAATAACATACAAACTACACTAATATATGCAAGATAGTAGGTAAGCCACCTTTCAGCTCCTAAGAGGTTCCTGTTTCAAGGCAAAACTGTATGTCGTTCTAAGTCAGGTTCTGAATAAAATACATGATGTATCAGGAAGTCACCACCTTGCTTATCATCTGCACATGTTCAGACAACAGGGGCCTCCGAGCAGCTGAGGGTGCTCAGGGGAGACAGCTTGGCATAGCAGTGCACTGGCAGCTCTGCCTGTGGAAGCTTGTACATCACCTGCTCATGTTGTGCTTAGCCCTAGGAAATGCACTAAATCTCTTCATGTTCTACATGCCAAATTCATAAACAGCTTTAAAAGAGCAAAAGACATAGGTAGTTTTTTAACTGTTACCATTACATATGATTAAAAAAAAAAAAAAAAGCAAAACAAAAAACCACATTAGAATGAATAATACAGTGAAACTCATTACTCTTCTGCCACTGTGTGGAGTAAGGCTTGCTCAACACCTCAGTACCTTTAAGGTGTGAGCCTATTAGATGAGAAATCTGAGCTGAAACAAAATGAGCAGTGAGGCTTTCTCAACCTGCATCATACTACCCAGATTGGCTCTGCTTTTGCTCAGTGTGCATCTCTCCCCTGGTTTCAACTGCAGTGTCATGCGAAGACCATGGGCAGAATAAAATTGATTGGTCTGATATCATATCCATGTTGAAGAAAAAGGGCACAATCTTAACATGCTGAACATGAGCTACCACAGTGCAGTATGCATACCCCAAAGTCACACTCTGAATGACCAGACCAACAGAGGAGGCAGAAAACTGAGAAATGCTCATTTTTCATCCTAAGGCTGTGGACTAGACTGGGGGTTTTTTTTATGGAGACACTGACTTGGAGGGGTGAAGGGGGGTGCTATGTATGTGTCAAGTGAAGAGGAGAGAGCTTTAATTAATCTTAAATGCCTTTGCAATTCAAGAATTGTAACCCTCGATCAGTTCCTGTACTAACATGATTAGCAAATATTGACTTTTGAGTACAATAATAATGTGTCATCTGAAACCCTTGATAAGTAACTTAAGTACTTCCTTAGCTTGCATCTTATTAAATTAGATGAGGTACGGCTGAGACACATTACACAAAGCCATTGAAATGAGAAATCAGACCTAAAGATTTTAGCATTGATTAAGGAAAGTCAAAAGTTGCAATAAAGATGAAACTCTTGTGGCCCCTATTCTGATCTCCATCCATTAGTGTGGGTACAGATTGTCTCACTCTAGGATTTATACTGACACTAGTGACCTAATAAACATTTGTTTCAGTATTTACTAACATGGATGCGTTTTCTCTGGAGTTCTTTGGTGTTAAGTCAGTTTTTCCCCTTTTCACAATACCATAATTCTCTTAGCTGTCACAGGGTAAACGTGCTATTTGTGACTTTTTGGCATGCAATCCATCATTTGATTATATATGATGACCATATCATGTCAGTTTTACAGGAGGCTAGCTGGCATAGGTTTTGAGCTTTTGAAGTTCTTATACGGGAGAAAAAGAAAGGCGTCACACTTGTGTGCCTGTGAATATGGTAACTACAGCACACTCAAAGCTGTTCATAAGGTTTAGTTTAAAAATGTGTACAGCAACTCAACCAAGAAAGGAGTTAAAAGATGTGATATTCCTCAGATGCAACCTGACAAATCTTACTTTATTGATTAGTTTTCAAAGGCAGTGCAGTGAGAGCTCTACACTTACAATAGACTTTGGAATGAAGGGGGAGGGGGGGTGGGAGAGGAGAAAAAAAGGCTCCAAATGTCATCAAAGCAAATGGTCTGTGAATGTTGCTTCAAAGCTAGTCATTAGTTGCCAGGGTATTTTGCCACAAAGCTTGTAAAGAGGTTTTCCTGGAGGGGAAGGTATGACAAAATGCACTTCTTGGCAAGATTATTTCTGCTTAAATAGCAGGACACATTAATTCTTGCTTGATACATAAAATTAATTAGAGGATTAACATCCTTTATGAAATTTTGCCAGAGATTTTTTTGCTTTTTACCAGGAATAGACCCCAGGCCTTTTCTGTACTCTAATGAAATTGCAAATTGACTTGTGTTCAAATGATGCTTGACTAAAATGAATAATTAAAAATGTATTGCTAACAATGAGATGGGTCAGCTGATCTTTTCAAGGATTAATTAGTTTCAAGAACCATCTTTCTTATGTAACACAGCAAGGGCCAATGCCAGCACACCTCTTTCATGCAGTACTTCCCCTTGAAGTCAATGGACCCATTCTACTCCCAATTATCCAAGGTTTTATTCCAGATTCAATATGTTTAGAGATTCTGTGGCAATTCAGAGAGCTATGCCTGAAGGAGTTGAGCCATCTACAATTCAATAAGCCAAATTCCTCACTCGATCCAAAACCAAGCTGAACTGGTAGAAGTCTTCTGTTTGTCTTCATTAGGCTTTGCATCAAGGCCAGAAAAAATACATTAATGTAAACCCCAAATACTTGTACAGAGATGAACAGTCTAACATTGGTGTAAGATCTCTGTGACTGCAAATGGGATCAGGATCAAATTTTCCATAGGTCAAAAAGTCAATAAATGAAGAAAAACTAAGGCTAAAGGGAATAAGAAAGCCTGAATGTGTGTGTATGCTTGTCCACGAAACATGCTGGGATTTGCTGCTCTCCAATGTGAATAAGGAGGTTTGGGGTCTAGGAAACAAAAGACTCAACAAAAATTTTTCAGAAGCAGGTCAGGAATCTAATTCTCAGAATTTTCAAAAGTTTCAGTATTTAATTTCCAACTGCACACAAAA
The DNA here is from genome assembly GCA_025447755.1 of Corythornis vintsioides. NCBI lineage: Eukaryota > Metazoa > Chordata > Aves > Coraciiformes > Alcedinidae > Corythornis > Corythornis vintsioides. The sequence goes on along the minus strand of JAOEGS010011956.1, from coordinate 310,549 downwards.
ATGTGCAGGTACTTGGTTTCCATTTTCATAGGTGCCTTGAAAAATCCCACCTAATGCCTATCCATTTCTATACACGTCTTTGGGTCCCCATTTCCAAAAGTGACTTGCATACTGTGGCATCTCACTCTGGCTGAATGCCATGTGAATCAGCACTGGGAGGTTTAGAGCAAAAAGCTGGAAAAACTGCCCCACCCATTTGGCATTTGAGTTAGTCCATTTAGGGCTGATGTCAGTGTATTTGCAGAGTGCTTCCCTATGCTGTGTAGAAATTTTTGTGAGTCCTTTGAAAAATTAACTTTTAGCTTCACATAAGATGAAGTTTATGGATGCATAAAGGTGCAAAGGGAGATGGTGATTAGAGAAGGGAACCCAACAGGTAACTTGTTGCTGAAAATCTCTTTCATTAATCTTTCACTTTTAAAATATGAAATGTCAGAGTTACTTCCCTGGCATGTGCAAATAAGTGTGTTTCACTTTTTAAACTCCTTAATCACCCCATGTGTTTGTAAAAGGTCCCTTTCTGCAAGGAGAATTAAAAAAAAAATTAAAAAAAAAGAAACCTAACATTCAATTTCACTGTTTTCTCAAAACACTTTCTAATTCTCAAAACACTTATTCCTACTTGCATGTTTCTGAGTCCCTGCTTCAGATGGATTTTTCAGATGTGTTTTATGTTGTGTTATGATGTTTCTAATTTGGGTGATGAAAGGTTAAAAGATACGCCTGTATGAAATTACCCAGTGGCTCTTGTGAACTAACATGTATCTTACTGAGTATGATCACTCTGTCATTTGCTTTGGCTACAGCAAAGCTTTCAGATACAGTAGGAGTAAGTTAGGATCCCCAGAGCCTACTGCAGAATTTGAAGGGGGGGCAAAAAGACATAGTTTCCTTGCCTCAGACCTGCTAGCCATGCGTAAAGAGATGACGCGCTGGAAAATGTTGTTTTTCTTTGGCTGCCCTTTAGTCAGATCTTCTCACTGCTGGCATTGTGCAGAGTCAGCTTAAAAGGTGTATTTAGCATTGAAGGATTTGGTAAATACTGCTTTATTGTGCTTCGTACTCCCTACAGGGCATTCTGAAGAGATGAATAATAAGTGTGAACAGGAAGAGCAAGTTTCCAGTCCTGTCAAATTAATTAGAGCAGCGTAGACTGAAGTGAGGTTTGCCGTTAGGTAGGTTGAAGACAGGCAAAGGGAATCACTCAGGCATATACAAAAATGTTATCCCACTTCTATTATTATTATTTTCTTTTGAATCAGATATAAAATGTAGCTACGTTTTGTTATCCACAACAAAACCTCTATCAAACACTGGGCATATAAATACAATAAACTGGATATGCAGAGCTATCCCCCTGCTGTGACAACAGCAAGACTTGCCAAGTGATGATGCTGCCATCAGAGCTGCTGTTCAAGAAGTGTTTCCTTACAGTTTTGAGGGAATTAGTGACACCCAAGCTCAATGCCATTTAATTCCATATAGACATTTTAGAGCTTGGCTCGGCTCGCAGCTGTAAAAGTCCCTCCAATTTGCCAGCTGCTTGCTTCGTAATTTTTAGAGACTTGCATTTTCCTTATAGCAGCCCAGAAATGCCATTCTTGGTGTCATTCTTGGGCTGCAATTTGTGTCTTTTCCTAAGTCTTTTTAGACAGCCATCAACATAGGAGGTAAAAAAGGGTCTGATGCAAATCCTGCTTGAGTCATTGGAAAAGATTCCTGCTGAATGAAGTGTGGGCTGGATAAAATTGGTCGACCCTAATTTTTTTCATTCACTGCCTAGACATATCTCTATTGTGCGTTTACAAGATCTGTACTAAAAGACTCAAAATCTGAGGCTACTGCTTCTCCTGAAAACTACTCCCCAGACTAAACAGATCATCTGATAAGAAAATTATTCCTCCCTTTATCAGAACCCACCCTCTTTACTTTTTCTGTGGGAAGCCTTAAGTTTTATTGTCCTTCAGTTGTGTTTTCACATTTCGAATCTTAATTAAACATGTAAAATATTCCTCCTGCACTTTGCATTTCTACAATTTAGGTGCTTTCATACTTCCTTCTAACTAAGCCCTTCTAGTTTTTGAGCATTTTATTACTCTTTTGTGTCTTCAATACATAATTCTTTCTCTCACCTGCCTGAATATGTCATCTAGAGTATATATACCACAGTATACTACAGCAGCTATCCCCACAGACAAGAGAGTATTTTGGTGGTATTCATTTGATCCTTGGCACCTTGGCATTAGTCACCTCAGACTACATTTCAGCTGATGGGTGAAAAAAAAAACACAAAAAGACATTTCCGTGGCCTAATTTAGGTCATCCTAAAGCAGAGTAAAGCAGAGATTAAAACAGTTCATCAGACTGTGTTCTAAATAGCCCATTTCTCTACTTAGAAGGGAGTCTAGAAGTCCTGGTGTGGTTGTGGAGATAGATAGCTCTCATCATGTGTTATGAGTTATGTGTAGCTGGAACTGTTGTTCAGCGTGGTTTGAAAGGGGACAAATGCCAGGTCTAACAAAATTAAGCCATTCTGAAAAAAACTTATTCCAATATCTTCTTATGCAGGGAGGTGAACAAAAATTAAGCATCTTTATAACCTTGGAAGCTCCCTCTTTGATGTTTTTAGAATGGAAATTTGTGGTTATTGCTGCTGTTCGTGTTGAAAAGTGCTACATGCAGATGCACCAGATTTCTAAAATGAATTAACAAAAAATTATGCTGAAACATGAATGAAATGTTTCAGCATTCCCTGCACCGCATTTGCAGTTTAAATTTAGGTTACTTTTTCTAATTCTGGCTTATAGAGAGTTTCCTACTTCTGCTCAGCCATCTTCAGAAAAAAACCCTGCACTTTAAATTGGAGATTTACAGCTAAACTGAGATAAGAGAGTCAGCTCCTGCTCTCTCTTGTATATGCTCTTCATATACATCCTTCCTCAATATGTATTTTTGTTTCTCTCTTTTCCTCTTGACAGAATACACAGAACTACACAGAATTATTGTTACACAGAATTATTGTTGAGGCTGGAACAGACCAGTGGTACTGGGGGACATGGTTTAGGGACACTGGCAATGTAGGGTTAATGGCTGGACTTGATGATCTTGAAGATCTCTTCCAGCCAAATCATTCTGTGATTCTGTGATTCTGTGACCTTGGAGATCATCAAGTCCAGCCTAAGACCTGACACCATGACATCTAGCTAGACCATGTCACTAAGTACCACATCCAATCTTTCCTTAAACAACACTAGGGATGGTGACTCCACCACCTCCCTGGGCAGCCCATTCCAGTGTCTAATGACCCATTCTGTAAGGAAGTGCTTCCTTGTATCTAGCCTATACAGGAATACCCACCTCCAATTTTGTTCCACTTGTCCTATTTTCTGAAGTTGCAATTTAAATATAACTGTTGGCCTCTCATAAGCACAACTTGCTCTCCAGCTCTCCACATACCTTATTTAACCATGAGGATGTGGGGAAGGTCAGGGAGAAAATTTTCTTCTTACACTTTTCAGTTGGAAATTCATCTGATGCGACTCAGCGTGGCTCAGCTGACTATTGCTTTGTGCCCCTGAAGAGCTCGCATCTCACCACAGTACACGCTCGTGCCACACAAAGCCCAGGAGAATGCATGTCATTGAATGCTCTCTCCTTTTTAGGGTGGGTGTGGTGGCATAAGAGGCAAAAATGGCAGCTCGTTGAGAGAAAACATGATGAAGAACGCTTGAAAATCCATGACATTCCTGCGAGCAGGCTCTTACCATTGATTTCCTTTCAGCTCCCTAACTTCAGTTTTTGGCAGCTGCTTTAGCGCAGCCAAGGAACTCCCTCTCTAGGATCTGCAGAGGGAAGATGGTCCACAAAAGGAATAGTTTCGGCGCTGGGGACAATAAGAGGTCTGGGGCCCTGAGACTCAGAGGCAGACACTCCCTTCTCTTTTTGAGAGAATTTCAAAATGCTTTGGTTTTCATTCCAAATTGGAAAAAACAGACATTTTATAATTGCAAAACACTCCATAAAACTGAATGATCTTTCTCCCCACAGCTCCATCTGAAACAGATGGAAATATCTTTAGTGAAGTGACCACTTAATTAAAAATATGCAATACCAAATTAATACTATTTCAGCAGGTACTGGGAAGACATGTGAAGATTGTCCAACCTTCTCCAGGTGTCTAAGACAACTATCTATTGCTTTTTAAGGTGTCTGGCAGTTGGTAAGTAATTTAAATTATGCTTGTCGGCTCCTAAATAGAAGAAATAAATGAACACAAAGGAGCAAAATTTCAATTAAAGTTCATCATGTAAAACAGGCCTCATGCCTTCCCTGACCACAGAGATTAGCTTTTGTGTCTGGAATTGCATTTCATAAACCTTCCTTGACATGGAACATCTGCTCCCTTTAGGACTATTGTTTTACATCCATAAATAAAACATAAAATTACATTTTTGTCACTCTTCAGGCCAGATCTTCAGCTGGCATAAATCAATGGCAAGCAGTCAACCTCAGCAGAGCTCTGCTGACTTAAACCAAATGAGGATCTGGCCCTTGACGCTGTGGTGCTGAAGAAAATAATGGGTCTGGGCAGAGTGTGTGGGACATTGTTTATCACAGAATGTGTGTGAAACTACGTGGAGCAAGTAACCATAAAGCATGATTGATCTCTCCAGCATATTTTAACACTTTTTTTTTCAGTGTTTACTGAAACCTTTTAGGTAGTGCAGTCTTCTCAGATATCATTTTATGTTTGAAAAGCTTTCTAATTCATAATGAAAAGTTATGCGTCGCTCCAATGAACCTCTAGCTTCAATTACTTGCTGTGCAAATGGTTGGCCTGCATTTTGACCAATGTTTATGGTGCTTGGCAATTTTTCAGTAGCTACTTTACCCTGATATGATTAATTTCTTGCATAATATGAGGTTTTGCATGTGTGGAGCTGAAATAATCCTACTAGGCAGAAGAGAAATAAAAGAGCTTGTGTGTTTCAGTTTTAAAAACATTTGAAACATAACATCACAATTTAAAGCGTGCCAATGATAATACAAGTTAGCCATGGATGAAGACGACCACAAGAGACATAGAGTTCCTGATGGGATTCAGCAGCATGAAAGTCATTACTTGGCTAGTAAGGTCAGCACACTAGATCATAGCTGGACAGCCCCAGAAGCAGGGAAGCAAGAGACAAGCCTAGAGCTCCCTGTATGTGATTGCAGCACTAGAAGAAGGCACAGCTACCAGTACTCATTTGTTGTCTAGAATGCCAAATCCTTCTCTGCATGCTAGTCTCCATTTGCACTGGAAGAGTTAACATGAATTAACTACCCTGAAGTAAATGGAAGTGAAGCTCGAACAAACAAATCTTAATTTAAAAATCTGCTTGGCCTTAAGCTCCCCAGAAGTCTTACTGGTGTCATGCTGGAAAGCTAGGTTTGTGCTTTAGCTTCTTTAGCTGGACCAGACTTTACAGCAGGCGGCTGGATAGCAACATTTGAATCTATGCAACTTGAAAACGACAAATAATGCTGACAAGTTAGTTTCTGAAGGGATCTGAGGAGAATTAGGTACCCCAAGCCCTGTTGCATTCTAAAGCAAAAAGACATTTCCATAGGCCCTGGCACCCAGTTCTCTTTGGGCTCTGTAAAATGAGCAATATGGACCATGAACACCCAAGCTGTCTGTCTGCTACTACCACACCAACACACACATCTGCTCCGATTCAGTTATCACTTAGTGTCTGAATGCAAGCACATCCTCTTCACTGACTTTAGCTAAAATATTGTGTTGTAAATTCAAGAGGCTCTTAAATGGGCACATGATGTTATCCTCAGCAGAAGTTGCTAAGAAGATCACTGGAGGTGGTAACCTCCTAAGCCACCTTTGAAAGAAGCCCTTTGGTGCCATCAAAATCACAACCTCCATAATTTTACTTAAAGTATGTTCACACTGCAAATTTCAGTATAGCAGAGGTACCCAGACTAGCTATAAATGAGATAACCATAAATGAGCCTGCTTTCTGGCACGATAAACGAGTCCATATGGAGCTAACGCTGCCAAAAAGCAGGGTAAATTAGTCCTCTTGGTGTTCTATGCTGTCTCATCTTGACCGTGTCCAGTATCCACCATGGTTCATTTAAAGCTAGCTTGGGCATTTCTACTGTGTCATGTGGATGTACTCAAAGCAATGTTGTTGTTATTGCTGTAACATCTACAAGAGCACAGGAGCTGAGCCTAGCGGGTATAAGTTACCTTTTACCTTTGGCTTTTAGCTCAGTGCAGAGGAGCTGAAACCCTGCAATTACTTTATGGCCTCAAAGATATGCTACAGAGAAACATCTGTTGCTGAAACTTTAGTGAGATTTTTGTTTTTTAGCTTTTTAAGCCAGCCTTTTGTAACACTTTCTGTTTAAATCAAAGAAAACGGGTTATATATGTGGGATGAGTTGATCTACACTGCATAACTCAAAGAGTTTAGTCCTTTACATTCTAAAGAAATGGAGCCAGCAGCATTACTTAGGTCTTAACATTATTTGATATCTAAAAACTACACTTTCGTGGATCTCAAACACTTTGAATGGTTTTGAATGTGGAAAAAAAAAAAAATTTAAAAGTTACAAACCATATTAGAAAACTCCCTGGATCAGCTGAATTAAAAATGAATCCTGGGTATCTGAAGGAACATTCACCCTCAAAATCTGAAGCTATGTGGAACTTCACAAGGTACTTACACAAAAACCAAAAAAAAAAAAAAAGAGGAAAGATGAATCTATACTTAAAACTTTCAGATACATAGATAGGTAGGAAACTGCTCAGTATAGGTCCACTTCCACTGCCAGGGAAGTACTTATGGCAGGATGGCTTATTTCAGTGAGTTATAGTAAAATAAGCAAAGATAATAAAAGTTGCACCAGTACATCTGCATCTGACAATTAGCACTTCTACCAGCACAGCTATCTGGCAAAAAAAATGTGAAATTTAATGCACACATGCCAGCAAGACCCCTAATGCCAACTGCAAATACATCACATTCTATAGGTTTCAAAAATTAATTTCACCCCATAGTGTATACTTTTACAACTGGATAGTACAACACATGAAAATAACACTTCAAATAGCTGGCTGATGTATGCAACCTTCCTCAGTACCATGAAAAGTGAAGAAGACCACTTTAAAATGTCCCAGTGCTGTCCAGTTTCCCACTCAGTGTTCTGCCTTGTCTAGACTTTGCAGCAAAATGGGGTAAAGCAATCAGCATGTGATGAAATCTCCTCGAAAATATGAATGTAGGTCTTTCTTTTTCTGTATTTACTTATAGATCAGCATACCCCTGAAGAACTATAAACAGCTGAGAGCAAAAAATAAAGGGACCTCTGAAAAGTTTTATGTTCTCCAAACTATAAATGTCAGGTGGCAATACTAGGCAGTTTATTTTTCTGTAGAATTTTCTTTTTCATTAAAATATTTTTCTCTGAAAAATAAAGCTAGCTCGTCACTAGCAATTTTATGAAATACATATATAAATTTTCAGTGGTACTGATGAATGCCTTTAATAAGTTGTGTTGACAGTAGTTTTTTTCTTCTGCCCAAAATAAAATAATGTGTATATTAAAAAGCATTCACGTTTTTTGGTTTTGGTGTTTTGGGATTTTGTTTAGTTTTTTTTCTTAAATAGTGAAGAGGTAAAAGGAAAAGGACCAGACAGATGTAATACACCCAGAGATCTGTATAAAACATCAAGTAAGGCAAAATTTTGGTGTAGCAGCAAAGAACCATGGTGTGCCAGGTAACTCCAGAATCAGCATTTGCCAGACCCAATGTCACATCTTTACCCAGCTAAGGGCCAGAGCGGGTGGTGAAGGGAGGGAGCTAAGCATGTGCACATGACTGGGGAGCAAGGGGCACAAACAACATTTTCCAAAGGTGAGAATCCTCACTACTGTGCTTTCCCTTCCCAATTAAGGGTTGAAACAAGCCACTGGAATCTACTGTATATCCTGGGGAAATGAATGCCCTGGCTGCTTTCCAACTCCTATTTCTCTATTTCTACAGCAAACAAACAATAGGCCAAGTAGGATGTTGTATGTCTCCCTGGGGAAAAAAAAAAAAAAGTATTGATAAACTGAGATTAATTTTTACAAAAATGTTTATATCAAGTGCATATGCTTTGCCTCTTGGCCATTATGGAAATGTCAGGGGTTTAATTGGCAGCTGTGAATAGCAGCACCTGCAAACAGCTCAGGGCTTGTTCCTGTGGTCTGGCAACATTCTTACTTTATGCTTTAAATAAAGGCTTACTCACTGAGACAGAAATAACTGACAGTAGATGATTGATGATTGCCCATCACGCAATGGCTGACATCTACCATTCACTGACTCCATTTACAATTTCACTTCCAGATTTCATTAACAGGGCCGTGACATCGAGGAACGGGATTGATACAGATGGCAGCTCAGTTACAGAGTTCAGCTGATGCCGAGCGTATGTTAAGCATGGAAAACAGATTACTACCAGCTTCAATCTATCTCATGTGGTATGTTTTGGAAACCCTATCTGTTTACTGCAGGTAACCTTTTGTAGTTCTATTTATTCTGCCTAGTTTCAAACCAGATAGCAATTTTCCATAGTGGAGAATTTATAGTGCCATTTGCAATGTGTGTTTATCAAAAACTTACTTCCCTGAAATATTAAGACAAGATTTTGGCATTTTAAAGGTTCCCTTCTTGCTAAAGGAGGAAAAAAAAAAAAAAAATGCAAGCACATAAAATCTGTTATTTCCCTGATCACAAATAACCCCTTCTGAGCAAAACAAATGTCTCACTCCACACCGCCACCTGCACAGGTCTCAAACACCAGTGGCTGTGGAGCTCAGAGACAAATAGAGAAGTTCCCAGCTAGAGGGGCTGAAAACTCTTGCTGACCTCTGCTGAGACAGGACACCATGTCCTGCAAATCCATTTTTATCTCAAGCTCATTGCGTTTGGCACAGGCTGTTCTTCAGGTAGGCTGAGGCCCAGAATGCAATTTTTCATTTTCATTAAATAGCTGGGGCAAATATCAGACCTAAAGTTAGCTTTCAAACCCCAAAAAGTCTAGCAATGCTCAGAGGCAGGATTTCATGTTGGTTCGCTGTTAGGGTGAGGGATGGTTCTAAAATTGTGAGCACCCTTCAGACAGAGCTTTGGCCTGGACACCTTTCCCTTGGTATGTGTGTGGTTGTCAGTAAAGGAGTTGCAGGAAGTGGTGATACACTCACACCCTGAGCAGCTCTTGACTCTATTTTAGGGAGCACCAAGAAACCAGGAAGGCCACCCCTGAATTAAAATGGTATTCTGCAAAAGTAAATAGTCACAGCCTATAAAACACTCATAACCACATATCCCATGCAAATAAACAGTTTTAACTTAGCGTTAAGGGAGGAGAATAAGAAATACGAAGGGTAAGAACAGGTATAACATCTCATGCAAGAAAGTATAGGTGTCAGTGGTTGATGCAACTGCTCTATACATCTAAGCTACTGAAGTGCACAATGTACAACAGGGTGTTGGGGTTTTTTCCCCCATTATCACATCTTGCTTTTGCTTTTCCATCTTAATTGGTGAAGTTTTTACAGCCTTCTCTAGAGCTCTCTCTAGGAATGCACCTCTCTTGGGCAGGTGCTGGGGCAAAGTCTGAAAGCACATAGACAACGACGGCTCTCAAGGCAGCTGCCAGAAGCTTCAAGGAGACAGTCTTAATTTTCACATCAGTCCACAAACTTATTTTTTACACCAGCCCAGCTTTCAAAACCCTGTGAACATACAGTGGATGCTTTGTCAGATGCTCTACACTTTTTTTCTTTCTTGAAGTCAGTGTAGCTTCACTGTGAACTACTGTGCCATCAATAGGATCTTCTGAACCTCAAATTTGTGCTGCTTTTACTCTTTCTTGCAGCCAAAAGATCATGCAGTGGAAAACAGTGTTAAAACAGTTCTTCAGCAGGTGCAGAGATAACCCATTTCTAGACTGACACTTCTAATGGCTTAAACAGCTCTGTTTCATCTCAAACTTGCAGAGCCAAATCTATTCCTTCCATATTTCAATGAATTTTGTACATTTAACCACTACGTCAGTCTCCATACATAATTGCATGCAGTCTTTTTTTTGTATAAAATTCAGTACTTCTTTCTTACAATTATTTAAAACAATTTAAAGATGGATGCATACAAATCATAGAATTAACATTGTGCAAATATTTATATAGAAGCTAAAGCCAAGAGTCTTCTCCCTTTCTAGGTGAACCATGGAAAATTTGCTCCATAAAAAAAAAAAAAAAAAAAAAAAAAAAGTTTAAAGATTGTGTGAAAAGTCTTCCTTTCTACTTCATTTAAAAACAAAAAGTGATGCTCTTTGTAATATCCTTCTTTTCTGAGTACCTTCTTTTGGGTGTGCCATCACTGATGGCAATAGACTGCAGTACAGAGATTTTCTAAGAAATTCCTAAGAAGTGCCTTTCAGTAATATAAATTCAATTATGCTAAAAGAATTTTTAAAAACTTGGTACAGCTATATGAAAAATGCAGCTACTGTAACAGAAACAGCTTGGAAATTAGGACCCACATGCACCAATTTAAGGAGGGCTTTAAAAAGCTAACTGTAGGCACCCCTTTTTTATTCCTGCTTCTGTAATTTTGGTTCAGCTGAATGACTCTGCAATTCTTTTTTTTTTTTTTTTTTTTGCTGTCTAGCACACAGCAGGAGATGATGGAATGTTTTTTGCTATTCTTTGTAAATGTCCCATAAAAAGCACACTAAGTAGCTACTTTGAGCCTGTTGCTCAGGTCAATGCCAGCTTCCCTCAGCACAGCCTGGAAGCAGCACTTTAAAGTAAAGTATGTGCCTGTTGAGCAGGGGCCCAAAAATATGACAGATGCACCCCAAAGTCATGAAGAACAAGATTCTGCTCCAAGTTTAGATGTTCAAGTGCAAGCACTGAGCTCTGAGCTTGTCATCAGGGCTCTCTCTGTAGGAAGTGGAGAGAAATAATTACTCTCAGGTTGTGAATCATCTTGTGCTGTGGTAGTCATCTAAAACATAGCAAATTGGTCCTGAGTTCCAAGTGCCTATTTCTACCACTGACTAGAATTCAAACAACTGGTTTAGACAGAGACACCTACTTTACTGACACCTCAAATGACACAAGATGAATCCCATCTATAATAAAACAAAATTTCTAGAGAAACTTTACTCATGTCCCAGGAGTGGAGAAGTTACAAGTCTAAAGATTTTCTTTTTTTTTCCACCTTTGAACTCCTGCATGATCCTGCTTCATCAGTTTTCAGGAAGGGAAGAGATTAAATAACACAAGTGGTTTATCAAGACAGAGAAAGGTATGTCCAGCAAGACAAAGCTCATCTCTGGGCTGCAGTGAAGCACTGTCCCAGAGTTTTGCCATTCAGCAGGACACGGATTGCCTTTGGTGTGGTTCAAGCTTTGAGACAGACCAGCAATGAAGGCAGCTAGAGAGCTGACCTGCTGGCTTGGCACCGAAGCAGAGCAGGGAGCACATGCTGCCTCTCGGCTGCTGCTGGAGCTCCCGAGTACAATAATCTCCAGGACATGAGTGATGAAGAACAGCTTGGGTTAATCGTATTTTCTACTATCCTAGCTAGTTTCCTGAGAAAAAATATCTTAGCAGACTCAGGTATTTTGGTTCTTTGTGACTCTGGTGTATTTTTGTCCCTAAATGTCTCTTATGACTCTAGAATAGTGGGGGAGAGACAGATGCCTCCACCAGAACATGCCAAGGCCTCCACTTACACCCTCAATTATTGCCTACTTTGACTTGCTCTCTAAAGGCATCGGCTTTCCTGTGCTCAATATATGATAGCCAGAGAAGCGTTTTCTCCTTAAAATTAAGTGCCTACATCCATGTATGTGAATTTGGGACAAGCATATTCCCAGGGCTACTTATGAAGATAAAACCTTCAGTGATTTTGGTACACTCAGACCCTGCAAAAACCAGCACCATGAGGAGGTCTATTAGAAAAAAAAACCCAACAAAACACAAACAAAACACAAACAAAGCAAGCAAACAAACAAACAAAAAAAACCAAAACAAAACAGAAGAAAAAATGCGCCAATATGTATTTTACACTGAGACGAATGATATGTAATAACTTAAAGCTGTTCTCAATGACAAGCATGTGAAACAATCAGATCTTTTTGGCTATACATCATCAATCTGGTGCTCTCCTTTCAGCAGGGATTCCACGTAAAGCGCTATGTGGTTAGGAAATGAAAGATCAAATCGAAATGCATACGTGGAAGGGAGAGGTGTAAAGGTCGGGGGCCACACTCACTGCATTGCCTCTTGGCTTCTGAGCCCTTCATTTTACAGTCACTACATTCTTGCAGCCTAATGGGGAATCTGGCACGAAGCTCTGCACAATACATTGCTTTACAATTACCTAGAAAAATAGAAATACTGCATTCCCCGTGCCAGATAGCACCCAGAATTTCCACTCTAGTCAGCAGAAACTTTGGATGTAACTTTGAATCCCTGGCAGTGGTCTTTTAAAAAAATTTTACATTTCAATTGTTTCAGAACTTTAAGATCTAAATGAAAACAGTATAAAATGATGTTGACTAAATGGCACTACACATTGTGAAAAAAAAAAAGTAATAACAGGTATTGGCTAAGGTGCTACTTTTCAGACAGTGTCTCCAGTTGCCTCAAGAGTTCCAACTGGCAATTACAATTGTTTTCAGCTCTGTCCCTTATTTTCCTTCACATAGTGACACATCCATATATAACATAACAAATACAACACAATCCAAGGTAACCCTGTGGAAATAAAACTGTGTTTTGGATCAGATCCTTGTTATTATCTGGATGGTGAACATTTGATCTGTATTTACTGCACTTGGACTGAAGTGCACAGATGAGTAAGTGTCCTCAGTTGGGCAGTTAGCAGATCTTTACTTATAATTTATAAATAAAGACTATGTTCCCAGGAACCATGGCTCAGTGCAGCCTACTAACCATCACCCTTGTGTCATTTAACTCAAATAACCTTCTTGCCTTTTCTGCATGGCTGTGGTTTGAGTTCTTAACAGGGTTATCCTCTCTTGTATCTCACAGGCATGTGGTGTGGCACTCATTTGTTATGTTGAAATGAAGGAGAAAATTGGATTTGCAAACACTGGAAAATATCAGAGATGATATATCAATTCTGTTTGGGATGTCCCAGGAAAAAAAAAACCAACAAAAAACAAACCAGCCTCCATGGGGTGGGGGGAAGAGCAGAGAATTTTTTATTTACACTACTCAGCCTTCTAAAATAAGGGGAATCTTTCCCAATTCAGAGAATTTAACCTGAATTTGCTTCTAGGATAACATTTTTCTTGAAAGGAAGGCTTTCCAGCTCCTCATATCCAGTCTTCTCTTTCCACAGATGTATTGTGTAACTCATCCATGCTGCTGATCCTCTTATGCTCTTAATCATTACATTTGCTGGGACCATTACGATAAAACATAATTCATTTCTGGTGGATAAAAATCTCTGGTTTTCATGTATTAGGACAGACAACACAATGATGAAAACAGGCCCATGAGCAAAACACTCGTGGGTTCTTCAGGGCAACATGGTGAAAAGGCAGAAAAGTGCATCAGAAGTGAGAGAATGGGCTACCAAATGGGTGTAAATAAAATTCTGATGCAAAGTTATTTTTTCATTGTCAGGAAGGTGTAAAGAGACCACGGTATTGGTGAGAAACAAGCCCCGAGGCAGAGAAGACAGATGTTGGCTCATAGCCCACAGATAAATGAATGGCAGATAGCAGTGCCTATGATGTACCCCAACAGCGTAACTCAACTGATTGTAACACAATCACATACCCTAAGAATTTGATCCCAAAGCAGAAACCCTTTCCACCGCTTGGACAATGTGTGGATGGAGAACAAAGTCCCAGAGGACAACAGTATCTGCTGCAATCTCCTGCAAAGTCAGCCTGGATAACTTACAAACCACTCAGGTTGAAAGGATCCTCGCAATAGGATCCTGTCAATTTTCTCCAGACATGAAAGCCGTCTTGCATTTTAGCCCCTCAGAAAAGGTCTGAGATTACTTATCTTTGCCTTAACTCTCCAAGAATGATCCTCCGGCACATATTCACACCGAGGAGAAATTAACAGCCCTTCAGGTCAACTGAAGGTGGCCCTGGATTCTGGAAAGATGCGTCGATCATGACTTTTGAAAACTACAGATAATCCATCCTGGTCACTTGCATACAGTCACGTGCAAGAGTTTCAGATTTTTAGTCTTTTTTAAGAGTCTCTTTAGACAGCAAAAACAAGTAACTAACAAACACCTACTGACAGAGGAGACACAGCATTCATCACCTCTCCCACTGAAGGCATTCAGAGAACTTTCCCTGTGCAGAACATCAGCAGGAGCCTTCTCCTCACCATGCTTCCACTTTAATTGTGAGTCTCAGCAGCTGCACTGCAAACAACTGCGTTGTTTTGGGTTTTTTTCCAGGGGTTCATAACTCAAGTTTAACAGATTGCTCTAGGCTGACACATGGTTTCTGCTTGGGAGCAAGCTTCTCTTTTATAAATGGCTTTTTCTTTTCTTTTAAATGGTGATTTCTTTTTGGTTTTGCTTGTAACATATGCAACACGATTTGGGATGCTTTTTGCACTTGTGTACGCTAACTCAAAAGCAGCTTTCATTGGAAAAGTGGAATTTGGCAAGTGAACAGTCAATATTGCCCTCTAATTGCTTTTAGCGTCTTTGCAAAAATAAAAATGTCATTTAAAATGGCTGAGGTATTTCAATTTGAAAAGTGGCTACTGAACAGGCACAATAATGGCATGGATTTTTACTTTGCATACATAATACACATATTCAGCATAATGTGATCCCTAAAATATACATCTCCAGATTAGGGCTGTACTAATCATTGATTTTTTTTTTAACTTTCTTTTTTTCACTTCAGTGGCTGAAGTGAATTCTATTTTTCTATAGAAAAATAGAATCTGTTTGAGTTGATGCAAAACATTTTTCCTTCCTCCCTTTCTTCCATAAAAAATCCCAAACATTTTCATATAGGGTAAGAGAAGGTTCCTTCTGACCCAAAATATAATGTACCATTTCTATTTGTGTGAAAAAAAAAAAAAAAAGAGTAAGAGAAAAAGATACAGTAAAAAAGACTACATTATATACTCTGTACAAAACCAGACAAGGTCACGTTCACATCCTCCCCCTTCCTGTCCACCTCGCTTCTCACACTCTGGGGACATATATCTCACGGTTTAAACCCCTCTTTTTACCAACTGTAAACATATATTGACTTAGGAGTGTCTCATAATGTTATGTTACCAGGTGCCTTAGGAGGATACAGTGCCTTTGCAGTCACTCTCAGTCTTCTTATGGCAAGTAGAGTCCATTAGCTATAGAAAACTTCACTTAAAAAGTGGACTTTTGAGTTTGCACCCACAATCTAAAGGTATCCCAGAGTACATGCCATTCCTCCACTCTGGATTAAGGTCACGTTGACCCTTTCTGCAGGCCAATGAAGATTTACCAAAACCTTGCATCTGTACCAGCTTTGACAACTCAGCCTCATACACAGCACCATGTGGTTACCTGCCCATGAAAGCAGGTATAGGGCAGAAAGGAGATGGGAGCAGAGATACCCCCAGGTAGAGGGAGGAGGATCTCTCACCTCCCAGGTAACGGCTCTAACAGAGGGGTAAACAGAAAGCAGGCAGCACCACCTCCTTTCTCTGCTGATGTTTTGAGTGGCCTTGAGCAAGTCCAGACTTTGCCAGCGAGTGAGATCTGCCATCTCGCCATCTGTGAGTCCTACATGTTAACTGGAGCTTAAATACCCACTGGTGGTTGGACCAGTAGATACCACAAGCCTCCCTAAAGCACAATGTGGCTTTACGGTGCTTTGAACCTCTCAAATGACCATACCAACTTCTTCATTATGAGGCAAGTTTTAAGATTGTGGTGTTGTTATAAATAAATTGTTTGCTTTCATTTGCCATGTATTGTTTTTAACAGGCAAATTGGCACGGCACTTTCGTCCTTTTCTTCTACACTTGTGAAGATCAAAGCTTTTCTTTATGTTTGGGTGGTTGTTTTTTTTCCAAGAAGCTAAGGATGAGTCTATGTTCATGTGACTCCAGAGCCTGAGGCTTCGGAAATCATCACAGGAATCTCATTAAACATCATGTGTTGACAGCAGTGCGAATAGCGAACATTCATTTGTCTAGTGAAATTGTGCATTAATTCAAGACCATCAGAAACCAGGGCCATATTTCTCTGAGAGGCAGCAAGTCAGGGTGGACTAGCTGGGAGACAGGGCTGAACAAACAGGCATTGCTTAGACCTTTTCAAACCACTGCTGGTATGCTTCAGCACAAGGGGTTCTGGCTGTACCTCTCCTATCCACCCCCCTTGGCTGAACAGATCTGCCACAATCACTAAGGAGCTTTTAAAACAGGGCACTAAGTTACAATAGGCTGGTCTAGGTCTTTTTCTGACAGGTAATCCTCAGTTCCATCTATCCAGATGGGCTTAATTTGTCTGAACTATGCTGACCTGGGTGAAAGATTTTCAAATATAAATGGTACAAATTAAACTTTCTCTGCCAACAGAGTTGTCCTGTGTTATGATTCCCACCATCTCTCCCCCAAGCCTGCCTTATAAGGAGCACATTCTTCTACTGGGATTCATTTTGTCATTAATCTATGTCTTCTTTCAACAAGAAAAGAAATATGGAATGAGATTAACAGAATGGATGGCCTGGTGTAGACTAGAGAACACTTCTTTTTAATAGGGATTTAAATTTGACATGAGTTAAATGTCTTGTGCCATCATGTTTCAGCTATGTTATGTGGATTCTGGACCACACTACCTACTTGTATGTGAATGCACTGCGCTGATCTAAAGCTTCTCCCCTGGCTGCTCAGAGGAACTGAAATCCCATATTCTGTTCCAGAGCTCACTCAGCCAAGGCAGGGGTATGGTATGGTGGAAGCTCTTTCCAAAAGGGATAGGCAACAGCTCTTCACAGTTCAGCTGTGCTGTCTGCCTGAGTGAGCTGGGAAAGGGCTGCTTCAAGTAGCTGGTCTAGCTTCTGCGCAGCAAACCCTGGGCTTCTTGTCTCAATGATGCTTCCAGGAAACAGGAATATTCACTTGAGTTACCCTTCTGTGAGAGGAAAACAGGGCTAATGGAGCTAATTTTCTTATCTTAGTTTCTTACCCCCAGAAGCAGCCATTCTAATTTTCCATTACCTGTGATTTACCCTATGAAACCACCAGCAGGAGAAATAGCATTTGTCCAACAGTGTTCACACAAGACCCAAAGACGTGAAGTGGAAAAGCTCCTCTGCCTCCTCACACTAAAACTGACACAAATCTCTACTATAAGGCATGTTTCTGGGTGCCAGGACCGTTCCTACTGACTCTGAGATAGAGCACACTATACTTTGACTGCTGTGCTTATCTCTAAAGAAATCACTCTGGGTAGTGGGAAACTAAATGCAGATTTAAAAATAATAATCTCCTCCCTAGTGAGAGGCATATGTGTTAATTTTCACAGCTAAAATATTGTTGATCAAATCTTTGACTAAAATAACATTAGCGGCTGTAAAAGGGAACAAGAAAGTTTGGTTCAGTTACAATGATTTGGATTTCTTAAGTGCATTGTTGCAATACACTCCTCTGAAGAGCTAATATTTGTTCAGTAAGGGCATGCAACATATTCTTTTATTTCCTGCTTCTCTCTCTCACAGGCAGTGATTGCTAGATACCGGGACATGTTTTTATTGTTTCTCAATAATTTCCCAATAAAACCTGGAGTTTTCACATTTTCATTGTATGCTTCATAAAGAAAGTAAGATTCTGCTCTTTCAGAGAAAGTCTCTTTGCTCTTTCAGAGAAAGTGATCACTGAACAGACAAAGGGAAAGAAAATCAGGAAAAAAAAGCTAACAAGAAAATAAAAGTCTTAAAAAAATACTAAATCATCTTCCAGTTATTTATAATATCCATTGTAGTATGTCTAGCAGCTATTATGCTAGGAGCTATATATTCACAGAGTAACAGATATTCCCCCTTCTAAAGAATTTATTTTACAAAACTAAGATGGGAGAGAAAACAGAAAGAGGAAATTACCTGCCCAACTTTGTGTCAGGGGTGGGAATTCACCAGCTCACTTACAAGCAGATTCCCAGTCCAAGCTGCTGGGCCATACAGTGTAATTCAATGACAATCACAATGTCTTTGTCTTGACACTCCAGAGGAGAAGGTGTCTGCACAGCAAACATCCACAGGTGATACAGAGATGTAAGATGAATGACAGGAGGGAAAGAGTGTAACAGGATTTTATTTTTTTTTTTAATCTCTGCTTGTAAGATGCACTGAAAGCTGTGTGGAAGGAACAGAATTTGATGAAGGCCTTGGAAGGAAGGAGGGACAAGGCTTTGCTGACAAACTTAAGAGAAGATAAACTAGGCATGAGAGCTAATAGCCAAACATTTTATCCTTTGGCCTCTATTTCCTCTTTGAGAGAAAGGGCAGAACCTTCTATTAAGCCTTTCTTACTCTATTGAATCTCTCTTTCTCACCCTAAACTGGGAAGGAGCCCTTTTGCAACACATTTCTTCAGCCTTAGTGATCCTCTTTTCCTTACTGGCTTTGACAAGAAGAGCTTTGTTCAAAACCAACTAAAAGGATTCAAGGCCAGGTGTTACATAGTCAAAGACCAATGCAAAACCAGTGCAAATGGACAAATCAAAGGCAGGACACCTGAACTTTTCTGCCAGCACTTGTAAGCTCCTTATTCCCTCCTCCCCTCACAGACTGCTTCAGGCAACATCCAGTTTAAGTTCTCAGCCACAAAAAGCTACTGGAGCTGGGTTTCCACAAAATGCTTGGTCAGCTCTCTCAAAGTAAGATCGCTCTAAGATGTCTTGGACTGGGCATCCAAGATTGAATGTCCCAGGACATACATACAGGTTTGAGTGACTTCCCCAGTTTTCCACCCCAGTCTCATTGCTCATTAACATTGCTCATTAACATTGCTTTCACTAGGCTGACGAGCATTTCCCAGTCCACAGATTACCACAGGGAACATTACAGCCACACAAATACCACTGTGAAAAACTGACCATGTTGGTCTAATGTTCCTCAGCAGCTGCTAATCTATCCTCACCCAAAAAACCTCCCCACTTTTTAATAATAAAGCTGCCACGGTACCAGGGAATGCTTTAGATGTCTAAATATAACACACTGCAGGTCTGGGTGGAGACACATGAAAAGACAGGACCATGCTTAGTGCTATAAGAAACTGTCTCAGCAAGGAAAAAAAAACAAACCAAAAAAAACCCACTACTATGGGGGAAAAAAAAAACCAACAAACCGCCACCAAAAATAAAAGACAAAAAAAAAGAGCCTGAGGCTTTAACATGGGCCTGACTTGTATGAAATCTATTAATTGATATTCTATACATACAGAATACATGTACATAAAATGCTGCTACTTTCCCAGTTCTGTAATTCAGTGCTGTATTTTGGGGATAATCCTGAGCTGCTGACATTTGAAGACCCTTAGAACCGAGTGATGCCAGGCCACTGACAGACAAGAGATACAGAGCAATCTGTGCCTGTCACAGTGGTCAACTGTCCAGACATCCTGCAGCCAGCCAGTTCGGTAGCTAAGTGTGCTGCCAGATAGCTGAAAATCCCAGGCATACAGAAAAAAAAAAAGGACAATAAAATGACACAGAACTTGCAAAGGAAATGCTTTACCACTAAAAATGATAGAATTTGCAGGTATGAGATAATCCTTGAGTTCCTTACTTGGAGGAGCAACTGATGCATGTAGGTAAAACCCACATGGCTTCAAAATGACTGAGGTAAAGCTGGGAAAGTATCTCAAGCACTTCTACTGTTCCCATGGAGCTGGAAATTCTATCCCCAATGACGTTAGCATATAAGGGACTCATCAGACACAGCAACCATCACTGGGCAACCCCCTCCACCCAGATGAAATTCAGTGGCAGCTCTGAAAAATGAGGTGATAATTACAGCTTTAAGGCCAAACACAGAACAACGTTCTTGGAAAATATTCGATCTACCTGCCTTCTCACTCGCTTGTACTACTACATGCTATTATTTACACTGGTAGTTTAATTCCTTGAGCTGTTAGGGAAACTGGTTGTCTGCTGAATTTTAATGGCCTTCAAGATACAACCACGATCAGAGAGGTGCATTCTGCAGGAACGTTTCACTTTCCACTTTTGAAGTCCATGGTAATATTCCTGTTGTATAAAGTGTATCATTTTCTTCTCCATATTGAGTAAAAATGTTCCTCTAAATCCAGCCCATTTTAATTGCTGTAGGCTGTAGCAAATGCAACATGCCATGGTCTGCTACATGCATTTATACTGTGTGTCTACACCCTTGGGCATTCACAGGGATTTCTTCAGATATAACTATATATATACACAGACATGTGCATTACACACACATGTATTTATAAATACCTTTAGGCATATGGCTGTATTTATGATATGAAGCAATTGATTCTGTTTTAATACCCAGCTCATGAATAATTTGGGAAGATGGGGGCATCTTCTCCTGCATTACAAGCCTTAATTGTTTGACTTCCTCATTTATCTTTGGCTCTGATTTGCAATTTATGTCTTCATGTAGCTTTCAGATATCTAACATTTCTTTTGTCCCTTGCCCGTAACATTTAATTTCTTTCCCACTGATTATTTATCTCTGTAATTTAAAGCTATATTATTTAATGCTATAAGCTATCAAGTGTTTGGGGACACCATTTGTATGAAAGATGCTGCATGAAACAGGATTGTATCATCCTTTAACTCCAAGTTCTTCACACATACAGTCCATCCCATTTCCACAGTTGTAGCATGACCATCTGTTCCATATCAATATATTGTTTATTTTTTCAGGATATCAAACTGTACATGCTTTCAAATATATAGAAACAGAAGTACTTTTTTTTTCTTTTTTTTTTTTTAAATTCTGATGAAATGTTTGATCTTTAGTGTCTTAAACTAAAAGGAAACAGAAAAAGCTTTTGCTCAAGTAGCAACAGTGACCTCTAGTGTGTTTTTAAAACTTCTTCCATTGAATTCACACCCATTGTTCCTTTAACCTTTAGGGCATTATTTAAGAACAATTTTCCGGCTAGTATTTGGACTAATTTTCTTATTGACTCTAGACTATACCAGAACGTGATTCTTGGGTGATCTTCTTTTATCCTCGTAATCTATGGTAAAGTAATTGTATCTTCATTAATGACTGTAATTATCATATATAAAGTTGTCATTTAAATGAGCAATCCTCTCTCTCTCTCTCTCTCACACACACACACAGACACACAAATGGAGCTTTATTTGTAGCAGGAATTGAAATTTGGCTAAATATCCTATTTAGCTTCAAGCAGTAAACATCAGGAGCACAGATTGCATTGGTTGACAGAGTTTGTCAGCCAAGACCACAGTTGGGTTCCCCTCCACCCCCTTCCCAGTTAGTTAGGTTTTTTTTTTTGAACCATACTAGTCTATACCTCGCACAGATTGTCTTTCAAATGAGGAATGTTGCAAGAACACTCCATAGTGCATACAACTGTTAAACTGGCACTGCTGTCACTAAGCCTATGTCAGCACTTCCAATCTAAGCTGCTATTTTCAGGAGTTTAAAATTCAGTTACATGAGCTGTTATGTGCTGGCACTTTATGCACGTGGCCCTTCAGGGAAGGGGTTATTCTGAACTAGAGAAGCATGTGTTGGCATCCTGGGTGGATTTTTGTGTGTGTGTCTGGGCATTAGCAAGTTCTGAAGCCTTGTTGCAAATTTTCAGACCTGATCACTGAGTCCCACTAAACTTAGAAAAGCAAATAAAATATTTACTTAATGACAGCTGCTTTCCCTAGATGTCAAAGTCAGTATCTCCTTCTAATAAAGTGTTTCTCTAAGCGTTTTTGTTTTTTTAAAAAGAAAAGTGAATGGTTTATGAAGCTGATTAAGTCCAGCAGTGATTAGAAGAAACTCCTTCCAGGTGAAAGAGAACAGAACCAGGAATTCCTGCAGACTGCTTGGGTACTAGTAAACAAAACTGCAGATTCAAAGAGCTGAGCCCATGTATGTGCTACCAGAAACCTATATTCTGACCCTAAATTGGGTTTGTCACATGGGTACCAGTATTTTAAAGCATGACCCTGATTTTATTCATACTTTCAAATCCTCATGGAAACACCTTCTCCATCATGCTTTGTCCAAGCTGTAGTTCAGCCAGCATTCAGGCTTAACCTTAAGCAAATAATTTCAGTGCAATAATTTACATGCCTAAGGGAGGATGCATCATCAACTGACTTACGCTGGCTCCTATTCTATATCACCAGTGAAAGACCATCTCCCATTTCTTTGTGCCGGTGCAAGGAGCCTGGTGATCTAGCAAAGCAATAACGTGCGTTTTTTAAGAAGAGATGACAACAAAATAGGACTTTATCTTCTAGTCATAGTGCTGGACTTTGAATTCTCCTTCCCAAAGATGTGGGTGTTTGGGATGGTGATGGCCTTAATTTGATTCCTCTGGCTTTTCTCAAATAGTGACAGCATCCCAATATCATTTTGTATTTTAATTTGAGGGTGTCTGGATCCACTTAAGGCAAGGGAGGGAAAGGTTTGCTCACCTACATAGATGAACAAGTGAGTTTAAGAAATTCAGGTGAAAAAAAAAGATGCAAAGGAATTATCATGTGTAGAGATTCAACACACTGGTGATTGCACTGCTATGGAAGAGGAAAGTCAGGTTTCTGCTTGGCTAATGGAAAGGAAAAAGAACAGTAAGAAAAAAAAATGAAGTTGCAGAGGTCCCAGACAGGTCTCATTAAGAACTTGGACCTACATTCCTTTCACAACTTGACTTCAAAATCGGGACTTGGTATTGAAAAATGAAAATCTGTCATTAGAGCAGTGCAGAGCAGGTGATGAGAGTGGTACTGTACCTGCAGTCTCAGAGCAGGGCAAGAATGAAATGCTGCCCTGCTTCCAGGAGCTAGTGGGCATGCACTTGAAGTAGGCAAAACATGTGCCTAACGCTGGGAAATACAAGTGGGACTCTTGTGTATTTGGGCGAAAGGGGGCTTGATACATCCCGTATCGGGCTGAACTACACTGTCTTGACAAATGCTGCTTTGTCCTAATAGCAAAGCACAGCTCTGAGAGTTTTCAGAGCTTTTCTTCTTTTCCCCTTACCCAGTCTGTAAACACCATAAATTAGTAATCAAAAAGATACAGCCCTCTGAATCTTTTATGATGGTGTGAGCGAGAGAGAAATTTGCAGACCAAAGGCTCTAATACACACATATTTGTAAAGGTCTCCTTTGTTTAAGGAGAGGAGAGAAAAGGCTGGAGGCTCGCCCCTCCCCTCACCTGCTCTTTGTGAGTTAATTACAATCTCAATAAGCCGACTGTCTCAGAGTCTTTCTTTAGGGCACTTTCTTGCACAATACCACGGATCTACATCAATTATCTCTGAAATCTCTTTTATTACTTAGTTTTAAAACACCCACTTGTAAAAAAAGTTATGCTGCAGCCCCAAAGTAACTTGAAAAGCTGCTGGAGCACAAACTGAACCTACGATTCTTGATCCTTCTTTCTTTTTGCTCGTCTGCCAGAGTCAGCATATGTATATATATATATATATATATATATATAGATGCATGAATAGGTATCGTACACATCTATATAAGTAAGGCTTCTCGAAGTAACAGAGTGGATGGAGCCCACACTGCACATTAATGTGTCTGGCCTTTATTCGCCCAATATTAGAAGTCTGGAGCAACTGCTGAGGCTTTGCAGAGAGCAGAGGCTCTCTGCAGACACACACCAAATCCTGAAATATCACCTAATCTTTTGTGCTCTCTGCAGATCACAACCTCCCTCTTGGAGCAGAGACTTGTGGATTTCACATGGACTGAATCAAGCTCATAGTTTCAGGCCATTTCCAGCAGAAGGACTGCTTTACTTCAGCCTGAGGTCCTTCAGCCTGGTAGCTGCCTCTGAAACACCTCAGTAACAGAAATTCAGGGAAAGATTGGGCCAGGGAAGCACAATCCTCTCCTGGTTACTCTGTCATGCTTCCTAAAATCAATGGCTCTAAGATTTCCAGACCTGGAGGTTCCAGCTACTTCATTAATAACCACCACTGAACCTCTTCTAATAAAGTTGTCTAATCCCATTATTTTATTTATTTTGAACTGATTTATTATTCAGGTCTCCTCAGCATCCTGTGTTTCTGAGTAGCACAACTTCATTATGTGCTGTGTGAAAAAGCACTTCCCTTTAGTCTTTTTTTGTTTTCATTATTATTATTAAACTCCCTTCTTTGACTATTTCTAGGTGCCTTCCTGGCTTTGTATTTCTTTCTTTCCACACTGAACAAGCCACAGGGCTCCATGGGTCCAAAAAAGCCCACACAAAGCAGACAAAATAAATCTCAGGTCTTCCCCAACACGAAGTACAGAAAGTGGTGTGGGAGAGCTGCTCTAACCACTGAGCACAGGTCCTGCAGTCCCTTCCAGCTCCAACTACTATAGGACCCCAGCTTGTGAAAACCTCCATAGTATCCCTGTGCAGCATCTGAAGAGGGCAACAGCACTGACCTACCACAGCCCCAGTTACACAAATGCATGAGCTTTGTGGAAAGGAGGAAAAAGTGAAACAGAGAAGCAGAAAGTAAAATAAAAATTAGCCTAACTTGCACAGATGTTTGAGCCCTGGTTCACAAAAAGTTGAAGAGGTACTTCCCTAGCTGAAAGTGGCCGTTCCCAGTTCAGGTCCATAAGCACAAACACTAGCTTTGTGTCAAAATACAGGCAAATATAGATGCACTTTACAGGTTAAGTGTTCATGACATGCTGAACAAAGCCATTCTCTCAGATATACATGTGCAGAGAAAAGCACCCTCCCTGCTAAGCACATGCAAGTCCACTGCAGAGGGAGTGAGGCTTTTCCCAAGAATCTGAGAAGGTCTGATAATGATGGCATCTGACCTGGGAGAACATCCCCAAACATCAGGCTTTTCACACTTTTTTAAAGGTGGGGTGAAGTTCACAACCTTCAGTTCATCTTATTAATTTATTCTTTTTGCTTTTACATTCTTTCTCCAAAAAAGAGGCTAGAGTTGGGATTGGCTTGGGGGAGGTTCAGTATTTCCTTGGAAAAGCAATGATGGCAGAACAGGAAGCAACCTTGTTTATAAACTAAACATTTATGTATTGAAGATTAACTGGATTATTTTTTTCTTGTTTGCTTCCCCCCACAAATAGATCATATATTCACATCCATCTGATTGCATTGCTTTGCTCAAGTTAGGTGTGATTTTTCAGAAAACCAGACTTCAGTCACTTTCCAAGTAAGAAGGAATCATACTGGCTGCAAAGGTATCAATATTTCATCAGGTCTTTGTTCAGCACTGGTTTTAGCTTTTCTTAATGGTACACTTTACCAGGCAGCTTTTTCATACATCATTAAACAGCAGCTATAGCACTTGTGCCCTGTTTCAGATTTACCGTACATAGTAATGTTTAAGATCACATTAAACACCACACATGCTCTCAGCTATTTGAGCAACATCAGAGTAATGAACAGTCAATAGTCTTACTAAATTAGTACCCTTTGGAGCTCTTGTTACTGAATCAAATGAGTATCCTTGGTCCTCTGGTGAAGGCAATTCTAATGTGAAATAATGAATTTAGTGTCTAATCAAAATGTAGGGGTTCCTTTTCCATTCTGATTTTCAAGAGTAAATGATATAGATTACGTAGACTAGATCTAATACTTCCAGCACCCAAGTCCTGCAAGAGGCTGCTGAAAAATTACCATTGAGTGATTGGGTCACCTAGGTCCAGTCACACACTACTAAAATCTGTGAGGGAGACAATGGTAGAAGAGCTGTTCTGGGGTTACAGACATTCAATCAAGAAAATAAGGCCTGAGTTCACTTCCCAGTTCTGCCAGAGGCACCAGACAAAATACCACACAGCCTATTTGTACCTTTGCCTCCTCTCTGTACTGTGAGAATATCATCATTTCCAGATCCTAACCTGCTTTTTACACCGTGTAGTAACACAAGAAACCTTTTTTACACTGAGGGCTCAACTTCACTAAATCCTCATCACTGATGTATAAAAATATTGCTGTTATTAACTGCAAGAGTTCTCTTAACTAGAAGGAAATAGGAAGCAGGAACCAAGATAAAACACAATTAATCAGCAAATATCTTGCAGACCCTGGCCAAGATTTTCTAACCACAGGAGCCTGGCACTCACCTCCCAGAATCTAAACACTGACCACATTTTCACAGTTGCTGATCCACCAGCAGATTCCAAGTTACTGGTATTTATATATGTATGTAGATACCCAACTTCACGATCCTTTTCTACTTTTTAACTCCCTGTCCTTATATAGTTGTGAAGAGCTAAGTATCTGCACCAATCTCCATAGAAATAATCAAGGGCTCTGAAAGAACAATCCGTACTGCATAATCTAGAAAGCAGATGCTTCAGGAAAGCTGTACCATTCACCTATGGGACAATAACAGAGGTAATCAAATTTATGCTAAATTTAGAGGAAATTATGTTTTCTTTTCCTTGTCTTCCATTTGCAAAATGTATCACCTACCAATAACATTGTCAGCCTTCTAAAGCGCTCTAGGATTCCTTGCTAAGAAAGCTCTGTATAGGTTTAATGAAAATTTATATTTCAGAAGCATAGCTAAGTGATGCAGCCTCAGTATTCTTTACAGGTTACTCTCCTTATTCTCAATACTATCACACTCTTAATCAGGATGGCCCAGTCTTACATACATCAACAGCATGGCATGAGGGTTTACTAATGATAGAATGAGAGGAAATAGCCTCAAGTTGCATCAGGGGAGGTTTAGATTGGATATTAGGAAGAAATGTATTTATTTAATTACTGAGAGTGTGGTCAGGCAGTGGAACTGGCTGCCCAGGGAGGTGATGGAGTCACCATCACTGGAGATGTTTAAAAAACAAGTAGATGTAGCACTTGAGGCTGTGGTCTAGTGGTTAGAGAGAGATGTTAGGGTGAAGGTTGAACTTGATCATCCTAGATGTCCTTCCCAGCCATAATGATTCTATGATTCTAGGGTTGTACTTCAAGGTTAACCATACCCAAGCAGCACCTGAACATCAACATTCAATCAAACTTTTTTTGATTTTTACATCCTCACTTGCCTTTTCCAAGGGGATGACCAATTGTATGTGCTTGTGCTTGATAGCGTGTTGATGGGGAGTTTTTAAGATAAATGGGAAAACAAATCACTTCCCAACCAGCTTGGCTAGGCTGTTAAGCCAAAACCAACTGGTCTTTTACAGTAACTTCTCCTTAAGCTCTAGCTTATTAAGGTGGTATTGCTGCTTTCTGAGATGCCCTTCAGTGGACATTGTCCCTTTGAACCAGAAGTGGTGCAGAGGGGAACGGCACCTGCAGGTATTTCTGCAGAGTGGTGCAGCTTTGGAGGCACAATGCAACCGTGTGGCTACACTGGTTGCAGACCTGGGGTAGGATTGCTGCAGGACACCATGCACAGCACAAGGTCCAGGACTGCTGTACTTCAGCTATAGCTGTGCTCAGAGACTCATGGTGGAAAACAACCACATGCAGCAACAGGCTTTCACCCAAAGTGCTTTGAGGTGACAAGAAAGATATTACTGATTACAGCAGGCTTTGGATAAAGCGAAGCAGAGGAAACAGAGCTGATACTTATCATAAACAAGAAGGTAATTTTTCTTTCCTGCCTTTGATTGATTTTGTCATTCACTTGTGATTTCCTTACTACTTTCCCCTATTCAAAACCTAGCTAGAGATCCTCAATAATAGCAAATGATTGGGAATCATGTTTGAATGAAGAAAATTACTTTTATGTTTTCCACCAGCCCCTTGTTTGGGATCTTAAAACAACAATTACAAAAGCCTTCTCATGCCCAAATCCTGAAAATACATGCACCTTTAAATTTGCAGGCAGCTCTCTGTCAGTTCTGGTTTCAATAGGCATGGAAAATAGCCATACAAGCCTTTACACATTTGGGACCTTGAGTGCTCACAGTTCTATTAATAGCAATAATTAACACAGAATAATCCATGAGGAGAAATCAAGCTAGGGTTTTGGTTTAATTTCCTTTAACTGTAAAAACAAATAAAGAACAACAACAAAAATCCCTAAAAATATCCTTTATTTCCTGAAGGTCTCATTCTTTTTTTCTCAGGGATCTCCCAGAACCACTTGCACTCTCTGAAGGCTACAGCTCCTGGCATGCAGAACATCTATTTTGAATCCTCTTAGCTTGTGCAGGCATGCAATTCATTGGAGAAAACATAAGAGGTTTCCTAACCTTCATTGGTAGGAAGGTTCCAGTTTCCTTCATCCTAACACATAAATTCATATTTGCTCTTCATCTGACAAGCCTGTGAAGGGCTTATATATCCTTACAGGACTATCCAAGGTTCTACATATTTCTCATCCTGCTTAGCAATCCCAATTGTACACAACGCTTCAAGTTTCAGATCCATCAAGCTGTCATTCCTGTTATCCGCATGTAGAGAGGTTTTGGCTCAAGTCTGAAGTTTATGAGCAAGATTAAATCAGTGTTAACATCGGGTTCACATTTAATTCTTTAGAATAGCCATGTTCTTACAAGACTTTGACCTCAGAAAGACAAGAACTCTGGGAGATGAGCTCCTCTCATGAGGTTTCTGAGGTCTGTAATGGTGGAAATCGCCCAAGACACATCCTGATGATTTATCCCATCTTACAAATACATTACAGAGCACAGAGGATTCTGGTTATCTCACTGAAAGCTGTAGGAATACACATCTACAAACCAAAATCTCCTATCCCACAAAATGCAGGGAAGTAAAGAATTTGGGTAAAGTGAGGGGTGTGGGGTGTCAGACCCTTTCCCAGTTCTAAGTTACTAACACTTTCCTGGAGAGCAAGATATATTAGCACACTTTATTTCCATATCGGCTATGAGAGACTGCATGAGATTTAATATTGCTTTTTATTTTTAGTTGTAAAATGTCATTCAAAGTTTTAATAAAAAACAAAATCTACAAAAAAAAAAAAAAAAAGAAAAAAAAAAAAAGAAAAAAAAAAAGAAAAAAGAAAAAGAAAAAGAAAAAAGGTACTTCTGAGACAGATTAATCCAAAGTCTAAGACAGACATCTGGAAGGTTACTGCAAATACTTTACAGCAATATTCATTCATTCATTCAATTTTTAAAGGAGTTGGATTTAATTATGTTTTCACCTTTTCTGTGTTTCCTCCTGTCAGTGTTTGTTGGCAACAGTGTTAGCGAAAGGAAAGTACTGAAAACTGTCTTGGAAAGTGTTTTAAGCACATTTGCTATGGATATTCACACTAAATGACTTGTTCCTAAATGCTACATTTATTCAAAGAGAAGTGACACTTCATAGCCTGTTTGGCCAGTCAAAACTAAACAATAGACCTTGAACACGTGGCACGTGCAGAGAACAAGGCACAGATCACTCATTATTTAGGGAGCAGACACACTCAGAAGAGCCACAGGGGCAACTTTTGCCTGCCCCTGCCACATCATGTTGATGCAAATGGGAATATCATTGGTGACATCTTTGGAAATGGGTCATACCTTCAGGAACACGGAACAAAGAGGAAGAATAAATAGTTTATGCCTAACACTTAGCAAAAGCCAAGCTAAGGCAAGTGTGGCAAAACCTACAAGAGGCTGAGCCTCCTTATAGACTTGCACTGAATACTGATGCCGCTGAAAATCTAGCCTGCTTATTCAGGCTGAGCAGCCAAAGGCAGGATATGGAAATGCAAGCAGGAATCATGGAATGTTTAGGACTGGAAGGGACCTCCAAAGGTCATCTAGTCCAGACCCCCTACAGTGAATAGGGACACCCTCAACTAGACCAGGCTGCTCAGAGCCTTGGCCAACCTCACCTTGAATACCTCCAGAGATGGGGCCTCAACCACCTCCCTGGGGAGCCTATTCTACTGCTCTACCACCCTCAAGATAAAGAACTTCCTGATATCCAGTCTAAATCTACTCTTCTCTAATTTAAACCCATTACCCCTCATCCTTTCACTACAGGCCCTTGTAAACAGCCCCTCTCCAGCCTTCCTGTAGGCCCCCTTCAGGTACTGGAAGGTGGCTATAAGATCTCCCCGGAGACTTCTCTTCTCCAGGCTGAACAACCCCAGCTTCTTCAGCCTGTCCTCATAAGAGAAGTGTTTCAGCCCTCTGATCATATTTGTTGCCCTCCTCTGGACCCTCTCCATCAGGTCCATGTCTTTCCTATGGTGAGGGCTCCAGAACTGGATGCAGTACTTCAGGCGAGGTCTGACGAGAGCAGAGTAGAGGGGCAGAATCACTTCTCTCGACCTGCTGGCCACACTTCTCTTGATGCAGCCCGGGATACAATTGGCCTTCTTGGCTGAAATTGCACACTGCTGGCTCATGTCCAGCTTCTTATCCAAGGAAACACTCCCATATGCATCTTTGGCTACAGAATATGGCCCATTAGTTCAGATGTAGCTAGCCTGGGTATTCCTATGCTGACGTGTTTCTGCTCTTATTTTAGAGATGCATTCACTGATAGAACGCTTTGCCCCGCCTTTCCATGAGTCCAAGGAGGAGTCAGGCTCACGTAGCAGTGACACATGCAGCTGAGTGAGTATCCACACCAACTTTACAGCTACATCTGTAACCTTTCAGGGCACTACAGTTTCTTGCCAGATTGCAAAAAAAACCCAGAGGAAATAACGTACTGCACATGCTCAAGTCACAAGAGCTGAATGTACATGCACAGATCATATTGGTACAAAGGGCCAGATTCTCCAGCTGTTCTCTATCAGTCCAACTCCATAACAGGATTCCCCAGTTTCCAATCTGGCCCACAAGTGCCTACAAATCAGGTTCAGAATAATTTCCTCACCTCAGACTGTTTACCTTCCTGATGAAAACAGGGGGTAGGTTGAATTATCCAAAGGAAAATGATATTGGAATGTTGTTTGGTTAATGATACATGTGTCTCTCTCACAGGTTCATGTACTCAAAAGGCATTTTTTGATGCTGCTGTCCAAAACGGTATTTTCACTTCATGTGGTCTGGGCTAGAATAACTGCTTTGAAGAAGCTGTCATAAATTCCAAAGAAAATGTCTAGGAAAAGGTTGCTCTGGTGGGATCCAGCCACTTCCTAGCACAGATTAGATCAGCCTAAGAAATCAGCTAGCTTATGCTGTCTACTAGAAGGCTCCCTGGAAATCGTCTGATAAATGAGGACTGAAACCTCACATAGGACTATTTAGGGGTGAATTATTTTATAGAGAGATGATAAGAAGGAAAGATACAGGTATTACAACAGATGTGTACTGGTTTAAGAATCTTTTGAATGGAGAGTGTCCACTGCTACCACTTCCATCACATTTAGTCTTTCAAAGCATCTGACTTAGACTGCTGCTCTGATTAGCCCTTTGGGCAAGCCTTCCTCTTTCTGCTCTTTGACTGTACAGACCCCCTTTTGTACCATATGATGGATAGAAGCTGGCTAACAGGCTGGAAAATATAGCTAGCATTCAGCTTAGTTTGTGCAGTATCTCTCCCATCAGCTGGACGCATTGTACAGATATTGCTGGACAACTGATTTCTGTTAGCAAAGATAGTTTAATGCAGGTTTGAATCCCTCCTCCTTTATCCTTAGATAAATGGCATGACAGAAGGCAAAATTGCTTCCTGATCTCCAAGAAAATCTAATGGGAGGAAAAAAAACCCAAGTATGTTCATATCATTGCCAATAGCTGTATGAACTTCAGTTGCAGCAATATGTTCCGGATGAAAGGGACAAGAGATAAAAGTAAGTGGTGCTATTACCCCTCCATCTCATGCCAGATGGGCAGATTCTTTTCTCAGTATGTTCCACTGAAAGCAGTGGGCACATCTGCAGCCCAGTAGCACGACCTCAGTGAAGAATGGGACTCTGATTCATTTTGCCAAGTTTGGGTGTCTCCAACATAGATATTAACCCCTGAGCAAGGTGCAGAGACTCGATTTATACTGGGCAGTGACAGGACCCCCTCACCCTAGAGCAGACATCTCTGTCAGATCAGATTGACCCCAGAAGCTTGTGTTGGTTTCTTGGCTATTGAAGAAGTCTCTATACAGACCCAAAGGCAGATGAGATGGATGCTATCATAAGTATTATTTAGGTATGGAGTTAATGCTAAAGATTAAGCTGCAAATTTTCAGTACTCTGTCACAATTTTATTGAAAGATGGAATGCTGAAGAGTATCCCACATTTTTTATTCCTAAAATAGTAATAAAAAAGAAAGTCTTCACAGGCTTTGCTTTACTGTTTTTACTTCTGCTCCCTCTTACTTCTGGCTGAGCCAGAAATAATGTTTGTTTTTTCTCATGGTGCCTAATTATGATATCACTGCCTTTGATGATGTCAACCAATGAATGAATTATGGCTCCTAATATTCTGATGTTCTGTGTTATATCCAGAGGTAGCCAAGAAATGCAAACAGATATAAGAAGACTTAAAAAACATAATTGCAACTGTATTCTCAGAAAGCAGTTTTCTAGCTCATGGCTGAAATGGGCTAATATGCTACATCAGTATTTTCCAGTATGGAAACCAGGGCAAAACGCTAGCAACTTGAGCTGCTATTTTTTTTTCCCCTCTTTTGAGTTCCAAACGTTCCTATTTTGCAATTCTCAAGTCCATTTTCACCATGTCAGCCATCCCCCTTGCACACAGACGATTTCACATTTTTGTTCGTATAATCAAAACAACTGTCCAAATTCACCCCAATTTCATTTCCTCCAAAACTGGAGAATAAAACCCAGGGCTGATCTGTGGCCAGTGACTTCCTGATTAAAATGCAAAGTGTTTTGCAAGCTTGGACAATGACTGCTAAAAGCAACAGGCCAGATTCACCTTGGCATGGCTCTATTTCTACACTGCCATAATAGCACTTTAATCAACAAGCAGAACTAGCATAAAGCACTGATGCATCAGGCCCATCATATAGAGTACACCCACTTAATCAGGTAATCAACTTAATCAGGACACTTCCCAAGGAACCAAATTAAGCCTAATGACACCAAGTGGCAAGGACTGCTGCTTAATTGGGATAGTAATTCTGCTTATGGTAATTGGGATGCCTGCAGGTGATTAAACGGTACTGAGCTTAAGAAGAGACAATCTCTGTGATGCTCTGAGACTGTCAGTGATTTGTCTCTCCTCAAAAGCCTCTGTCAACAGTGGATCAGCAAAACAAAATTTTTTATAATCCTCTCGTTTGGGCACTGTTTGAACAGATTATTTCAAGATGGACACAAGAACACAAAAGCAAAGGGGGAAAAAACCCTATCGATTCCTTAGGTTAGTCTGATTCCGACACTAGGGCTAGTATCAAAACAAATAACAACAACAAAAGAATCAAAACAAAACCAATAAGTACTCACAGATATTTGTCTGTGGGAGACATAAATTTCTTCTGATTAAAAGTCATTAAAGTCATTAAAAGATAATTTTTGCCTGTCTTTTCAAACATGCCTGTAGCTGACTTTTCTCAGCACAGCAAGAGCACAGTGAAATAAAAGTGCTCAAACTCGGGGAAAGGGAAAACTTCTTACAGATAACAACATGTGTGGGGAGCAAAGGAAGAGGTCATAGAACTGCTTCCTATGATTTCCATCCTATTTTAGAGCACAGAAATGACATATTTGCAAAGTATGAAGAAAGAGATGGCAGAAACCCACACTTTAATAATATTATTGTAAAACCAACTTCATTAACAACCCTAATTGCTATCCAGAGTAGGTATAAGATGTTCTAAAGTTAAAACTTGTCCTTCCTCTAAAATAGCTGTTGGCAATCTTAATGGTCTTCTGGAACCAGATTGCTGATACAACACCAGCCTTCAGAGTCATCACACAAAGCACAGAGGAGAAATGTTTTCAGAGTCCAGGCTTAAGTGTCACTTCTTAAAGTGCTTTTTACTTTCCATTGGGCGCTTTGGCTTGTGCAGTTAGTCAAAATGCAGGGCCTTGCAGAGCACTCCATTGAAGAAAAGCCAGGGATGAAATGCAGTTTCTTTTACATTGTTTATTTGCAAAAACAGAGAGCACCTTATTTTGATTCACTTTTCCTTGTTCTCTCTTGCAACGTTTGCCTAACCACCCAAACTGAACAGATTTATAGCAAGTCTGTAACTCTTTTCTTCATTTTTAGATGGAGATATTCTGCTGCTGCTTCTCCTGCTCAGCCACCCAAAGTAGTGGATATTAATGCTCCCTTGTACCACATGCTTGAAGAGCACTGATTCACGAAGACCTGATACAGCCATTGTGAGCACAGGGCACTGTTTAAGCCCTCTGCTCTGAGATTCACCCAAGTGAAGAATAAAATAATTATTTGCTTTAACTTTAGGGCAAAGAAAGGACAATTCAAACGAAGATTTTCACTCCTGTCTCTCCAAAACATTTTGTGTGAAAAGGGGGAGTTTGGGCTATGAAGTTTTGGAACTATAATTTAGCCAAAATGATCTCATCTAGCTCAGATCACTGCTACAGTCACATCCACCTATGAACACCCAGAAGTGAGGAAGCAAGAACTAGGAGCTTTAGGAAATCACTCTTAGAAGCAGGGAACCCTGCACGAGTTTTGCCTTTGACAGCTCCCATCACCCTCTTGTAACCAGAGTTCACCACAAAGCTGGAGACAGGGAGCCACATAAATGATGCTTTCTGATGCCTTGTATCGTTCTTTCTGAAAGGCAGATTTGTATCCTGCCACTTAGCTACTTTTTTTTGTTTTGTTTTCCCCTGGGCATCACTGTGCCTTTCTTTCATCACATACTTCATGATCCAATGTTTTCAATATATACCTTTATCTTTGCAGGTAGGCTGTTCTTCACATGACAGTACTGAATATTATAAAGGAAAACTTGTTCTTTTACCTCCATGAGAATTTAATCCACTTGTTCCTGATTTATTGCCTCATCATTTTATTAGCTTCATTAGAGGAACAAAACCAGTGTGTGTGCAGTGTTAGAGGAAAGGGGAGATTCAGATTCCCATTTGCCTTTGTCCAGTTGCATGAAAAAGGACCATCAATGGAAAAGGAAGAGAATGAAGCCCAACAAAGTAAGTTCTTAAGTCTCTAAATGTCTCAAAATGGACAGACTTCTGCCCATTTATGCTTTTCAGATACGGTCTACCCACATGAGAGTCCTCAGAGGACTGCCAACAAGGAACATCTCTGACATGCTTCCAAAGCTACAGCATTTGGGTTTTCTGCTTCCTACAGAGCACTCCAGCAGGAATTTCCCCATCATTCCCTGCCAGTTCCACCAGGCTCCTGGAAGCAGCCAACAATTGCAAAGGTTAATTGCTCTTAACTAAAATCTGCCAATATGGTCAGAGAGGCTAGGAGAACACCACTACAGTTGTGTTTGTGGGGGAGATGCAATTTGCCACGGAAACTCATCGGACTCGTTGCTCCCTCTCCCTCCTTCTCCCCACTTTTGCCTGTTTTGCATCACGTCTAAACAAGACAAACTCGCACAGCAGTTGTTGGTGAGCCCAGCAAGATGAGCCCCTCCCCCATTAGCACTTACAGAATACAATAAATAAATTCTAATAAATATATCTTCAAATCAAAACCATTTTGAGTTGCTTAAGTGAAGTGCATATCTAGTCTTTTGTACACATATTTGTACAAAGTGTTGCCTGTAATTTTAAAGATGCTTGCCTCGGGGAGGTTTCGTTTTTCCATTGAAGTCCCCTTGATTTACTGTACGCAATATGTTACAGCTTCCTTATTTGCTCCTCTGGGACAGTTACTGACAGTAAATCTCTATTAAAATATTCTTCCATATGGTTGCATGAAAATTTTATTGCAGTGAGCCTGAGGCTGAAGGTCACAGCTGAGTAGCTGCAGTTAAGTATTGCAGTCTATGGACTCTGAGGTACATCTGTTCTGGGA
Organism: Corythornis vintsioides; assembly: GCA_025447755.1. Taxonomy (NCBI): domain Eukaryota; kingdom Metazoa; phylum Chordata; class Aves; order Coraciiformes; family Alcedinidae; genus Corythornis; species Corythornis vintsioides. The sequence continues at coordinate 274,443 of JAOEGS010011956.1, read as the reverse complement.
GCTGGAGCAAAATTAGAATTTTACTGTCAATAGCAGTTCTCCAAAACTAGTTCCATTTGTTTACCATTGCGGGCCCTTAGCAAGGCAGTACCCACCACCTATGTGTTACAGGCCACTGTGGCTATATGATTTAGGTCTTTAGCTCTGATCCAAAAATTACAGAATATGGAGCTCGCTGGAGAGAGTCCCTGATGTATATTTCATTTATGAGACATGAAAATTTAATTTTCTCTCACGTGATTTGACTCTGTCGCTTGCTTAGACACTTCTCGGCATGGGCTGCCCTGTTCATCGAAAGCTTTTCTGGACAGTATATCACACAAACTTTATAAATGATACAAAAGTATGATTTTTAATTGACTACTTGCAAGCAAACAGCCAGCCACAGGAGCACCTTGCCTCACAATTGTGTGAAGGAAAAAAATGCATCAGCTGGCCACGTGGTTTGGATGCTGTCAATCTGCTGGTCAGTAGGTCAGGCTCCTGTTGTAGAAATGCCCATGATTTGTACAACTTGGAAAGCTGTTTGAAAACAATGTTCCGCTGTGGAGGACCGCAGAGTGTTAGATTGCTCTAAACATTACATTTAGCAATTGCTGCCAGGGTCAGCCAAATGTTAATCTACTGCTTGTATTTGTTTGAAATAAAAAAGGAAACATCTAGGCACATTTCTAAGCCCATCTTGTTTAGCAATATGACATCTATCAGAATGGCTCCGAGCCAAACCAGGCCTTTCCAATATGCAGCATGATTTGGAATTTCAAGAAGAGAAAGCCAACCTAAAATGCATCTGTGATTTTAACCTACATTAACAACATTTTTTAAAAGGTTACAGCATCCAGTTTGATGGCATTGTGAAAAACTGCCAGTCAAGAGATCTGAGAAGGTCAGGAGTGGGGTGAATTTTTGAGACACTAAAGTCTGTTAGAGAAATGCAGTAATATAGAGAACTAGCAGCAGAGCTGCAGTCCCCTGAGGACCTGGACTGGAGATGACATAGAAGGGGCTCTCACACTGGTGGCACTTGTCCTGACCTTCTGGGATAGATGTAATTTTCTTAATGCTGCCACTAGACAGAAGAGCTGTTGGAGGAGGTGGAGAAAGTGTGATTTAGATGGTCTATTTGCAAATTATAATCTCCAGTGAAGCTTGGGTCACTCTTGCCTAGTAGTTTCTTGAACAAGGAGATGTGGTGACTGTTTAGTATCATCCTGGTACGTGCCAAACTAGCCATTTTCTGAATCAGAAGACAAGCAATGCCCATAAATTCATAATGATACAGCAAATGGGTGCAAAGATACCTTGGAAGCCTATAGGATTTTGGTTTTTTTTACTGTTTGTTTTTTTTTTTACAGCAGCTATTTCTAGATTCATGTCCACACAAGAAAGTACTTCCACTGTGAGTACAACATCTAAAACCAGGCAGAGCATAAACAACAAATGAAAGGTATCTAACATTTCATTTCCAACTTCATTATTAATTACAAATTAACCAACTGTAAGCTCTCCACAGAAATCCATTTCCACATCCAAAACACACACGTGGCACACGGGAAAGCCATCTGCCTTTTTGGTGGCCAAGCTACAAGGGATGAAGAGGAGTTTGGTTTGATGCCTCATCAAACTGCAGATGAAGATACCTTTGGAACTAGTGATAAGCTCTCTGTATGTGACAGGTCTTGTCACACTTCAATCAAAAGCAAGTGACTGTTTTGAGCTGGGATAGTGCCGTTTTTAAACAACTACCTGGCAACCAGTTATTGTTTCATTATGCATTTTAAACAAACTGCATTTTAATCATTATGCATTTTAAACAATTTATCTTGCAGTGAGGGCCTACCATGGTTTTACAGGTAAGAGTTAATACTAATTAGATGTTTTGGTACTCACAGGCTTAATTAGTTCACTTGAAGCTTATTTTTCCAAGTAGGACAGACATAAATTAGCCATAATATTTTACCAAACTAGACATGTACTATGAGGAAGTGAAACGAATTCCCCACTGCTCTCTCCCACACCCTGACAAGCTGATAAAAATGATATTATGTGATTAAATGTAGAAATTAAAAAAAAAAGGAGGCAGACATAATGATAAACTGTAATGAAGTTAAACAGCTGGCAGACTCCTTGGTGAATTTGCCACCTTAAGACTTGTACTAAGATAGAGGCAATGCCCCCAGCTCACTGATCAGACAGCAGTCCCTGGTACACACTGAACATCACCTCCCATCCATTAATTGGCTTGATGGAAACTCACACTCTTTCTATAAGGACAGAAAACATTGATTACGTACATGTACATCTGGGGGAATAAAAAAATTTTTGTTAATTTTTTTTTTTTTTTATAAAAGGACCAACTTATGGTCCTCTCAAAATTCTACAGTAATGCAAGATTCATGCTCATGAATTAATTCTGCCTAATTTGCAGATTGGGGCTGGACTCGCAAACACCTGTCTCATTTAAAAAACTCAAAGGCTTTGCTAGGTTTTGTTTCTCTTCAATTTGAGAGGAAGGTGTTTCATGTTTTGATTCTGAAACACAGGAATTGGTACCAGAAAAAGTTTTCATCAATTTCCAGCATCAGGCAAGGATAAAAGAAGCTTCTGAACTGTATCTTGAGGAAAGGAGAACTGCCAGGAGATCCAATGTTACCTCCACCTGATCTCCCACTGATGGCCGACGTTCAATTTCCATTTATTGTTCATAACAGCAGGGCCAAAGCCAAAGCCATCCTCACTCTGGTCACTGCCTATATTCCCATAGCTTAAATGTCACATCAGCAGCACATGCAGAATATGCACAGCAGTCTTGACCCTGCAAAGCAGTCTGCACATATGCTGTGCATAAGCACCTGTCTCGTCCCCAGGACTTCTCAAAGCAAAGCACGTACTTCAACATCTAGAGGCTCAGATGTGGCTGATGCCTGTACCCCCCGTGCTGCCTCCAGCACTGCACCCTATGGGCCTCGGTCTCGCATGTCGAGCAATTGCAAAGCGACGGGATCCTCACAATTAACACACTGTTAGGAAGCAGGACCACATCATCCTACTGCTGCCTCCCCCACCTACCCCATACAGCTTTCTACTAACTTGGAATATCAAGTTTGACCTGAAGCAGGAGTAAATGCTGCGTCTTCATCTGTGCATCATTTTACATGTGATGGTGGCACAGTGTGCCAGGCCCAGGGACAGCGAAAAGCCCCAACCTTGAAAATGATCTGCTTCGTTAAGAATTACCTTTCACTATTTCAAGTGTGCTTTGACAAAGAGGAATTTATATTTGCTGTCTGTATTTATATTTATAAAGAGGAATTTATATTTGCCAGTATTTATATTTGCCGTGTTAATGACTTCTCACAGACCAGTGGAGCAAGGAGCTTTGTTGAGTAACAGCAAAGGCTAACTAACAACTTTGTACCCTTCATTGCTTCTCCAAGTTCCTACCCTCCACAGAAATATTAAAATAGAAAATACAGTTTTGACTCATTACAGATTTTTTTTTTTTTCCTTCCTTTAAGATTAAGCCTGCACTTCTCTTTCTTAGGACTTGCAGCTGGGAGAAGAGTTTAGCTCCAGACATTCCCACACTTGAAACAGTTTTGGTTTTAATCTCTGAACTAATTAATTTTTTTCTCTGCTCTAAACTCTTAGTGAATACTCACTATTTATTTTTCTTAAAAGTGCCGTTCCTCCCACATTCTGTTTCAGCATTTCATCACTGCTCATTATCAGGCCTCATTGCCTCTAACACCTTGTTTCTGACCCTTGCCCTGGCTCAGCTGTCTTCTCCTTTCCCATTCCTCACTTTCCTTCTCCCATTGCTCTGTTTTGCCCCCTACTTCCCCTTGAGTGTCCAGGTCACCCTCTGCTCCCTGAACTGGGGCACCCAGCAGGCACCCGGCAAGGATGACCTCCTTCCCCATCACCCAGATGCCTTCCCATGAGCAAAAAATACATACGGCAGCAGAGAAGCCTTATACATGTGTATCAAAGCTTGATGCACATAAATAAAAGCAAGTTGGTGACTAATTTATTTTCTCAGTATCTATTAAACACAGCTTAAACGGCCCTGGACATATTTAGGCTGGAAATTAGAAGAAGGTTTATAACCACGAGAAGAAAGACAGTCTCGCAGTAGGAGTAGTGAGGGCAAGAAACCTAAATGGTTTCAAGATGGAATAAGATACGTGTTTGAAAGACATCATATGATGTGGTTGCCTTCAACAGCAGGGGACAGGACTTGATGACTTAGGAAGTTCCTTTCAGTCTTAATTCTTATCTTCTTGTGTGGGCCAAATGTCACCCGCAGCAGCCTGCGGATGAGCCCTATGGAGATGAGGCACAGGAAAGGCAGTCAGGCCTCTGCTGGCTGCAGACACCTTCCCAGCTGCCAGCACACAGCTAGTTAGCAAACTGGGGTGCAAAGGGAACTGCTAAGACTTGAGTACTGCCATGAAGAGCTCTAAAGCGTGTTTCAAAAGGATGACATAGTGCGCAAGTTGATTAGGTGTGAACAAAACACACTATAGTGCCCTCTCTGCTTCTCTACCACATGGAAGATAATATTTTTCTCCCATTTCTGAAAAGTTGCTTTTCTTTGGTTGAGAAAGACAAGGCTCTGTAGCAGTTGAGGAATATTTGCTCCATGTGTAAGGTTTCAGAGGAATTCACACACTCACCAATAAAGTGAGATCAAGCTAAAAAGCAAAATCCAACATAATCTGCCAGGTTCAGTCACATGATTACCTGTACAGTGGCTACAAAATTAGCATTCACAGTAACAGCCTGGGTATAAGCTTACAATTAACTGCAACCAAGCCAAAAGAGCTCGAGGAGGTACTTCCTCTCAGCTGAGCTGTTCCTGTCAGCAGGCCGCACTGAAAGCTCAAAATGTGACTTAAATCTTTATCAGAAGCTGGACTTTAGCACCTTGAGCAAAAGAAATACAAGCTAATACATTTTGCCTTGCAATGGCGATGGGCTGCCAGTGTACACGCAGACCCTTGCAGCAGCTCAGCTAAAGGGAGGTAACTTAGAATCATAGAATTGTTCTGGTTGGAAGATACCTTCAAGACTATTAACCCAGCATGGCCAGATCACCACTAAACCATGTCCCCCAGCACCACATCTACATGGCTTTTCAACCCCTCCAGGGATGGTGACTCCTGGGGAAGGGCTTGACAACCCTTTTTGGGGAGGATATTTTCCATAATATCCCTTAAACCTTCCCTGGAACAACGTGAGGCTCTTTCTTCCTGCCTTACGGCTTGCTTCATGTGAGAACAGACTGATCCTCACCACACTACAACCTCCTTTTTGGTAGCGCTTAAGTTGTTTTAGCTCACCTGCCCATACCTGCTGCAAGTGTTAGCAGCTGGGGATGACATGGTCAGCAGTGATGCTTGGAGGTCAGGCTGACATCTGGGAGTCTTCTAAGACATCCCTAACACAACCCACTGTGCCCTGTCAGACCAGCTCTGCCTGTCATTTATTATTTGCTCCTTTGCCTGCAGCTCCTTTTGAAGCTTTAAAAGCTTTTGTTTTTGATAGTAAAAAGATATTTGTGCCCTGCCTATGGAAACGTCAGGCCCTGTATTGTTCAGACCACAATAAAATATGTCTTTCAGTTTGATTTATTTCTCTCCGTTTACTTTGCCTTAAGTTGGCAGCATTCCCTGGTTTGGATTTTGCTGATGGTCTTACAGTTCCTTTTTCTGTAGTAGGGCAACTGGTTTTATGTTTGCAATTTCAAATCCAGGACTATATTCAAAATGACTAGGAGTTGTAGTGTTTGAAATTCGATTATTTACAGCAATGTCTTTACTTGTGAAGGCATTTTCAGTAGAAATTGTCTGAAAGCGGACACATGGACTCAATTGAAGACATGTTTTTAAAGTTACTTGTCAGAGGAACGAATCCTTCTGGCCATTTCAGGGCTTTTAAGGGTTTGGTTTTTTACAGTCAAATTATATTTAGTCAAAAAAAAAAGGCCCCAAAAACCGCAACAGAGAGCAGGTTTCAAAATGCTATCCTGCCGTGTGAGTTGCCAGCAGGACAGCCAGGCTCAGGTCTCCCTTCCGAGGGAGACCTGCCAACCACACCACCCAGTTCAGTCCTCTCTTGCTAGCTGAGCTGCATAAACAGGTCCATGAGCTCCCATGGCCACAGCTGGCATGGGTTAGAGGCAAACCTAGTGCCCACACTCACTTATCCCTTACTGATGTCTCTCAAAGTGCCTATGAGGTTCCTACAAGCTTTTACACAGCACTCCTGGATACAGCACTAGGCTGTGTGCAGATCTTCTCCTGCTTCCCAGCCAAAATGGTTTGCCCTGTGCAGTTTATTTTCAGGAATGAAGGCACCAGTCTGCACATGAGCGCCTTTGAGATCTGCAGCCTGGCGCTGAAGTTTCCAAAGAAGATGAAGTGCCCTGAAATTCCACCTCAAGACTCTCAAGCCTGCTGCTGTTTTACCATTGCCTTCATAAATACAAATGCCTAGGTAAAAACTAATTAAACACAGCCAATGAGGTCCTCAGAAGGAAATAAGAAGCTCAAAGGAACAGCTGGCTGGATGTAAGCCCAATAAAATGACGCATATGTAAAGTTTCCAGGACAGCAGAGGAAGATTTTCCTACCAAAACAATATTCAGGATTACACCTCACTGAAAATGTGATGTGAAGTTCATTGAAGAAAGACTGTTGTTTGTCTTTACAGGCTTTGGATCATTTGTTAAAGCTGTCTCTTCAATGTACCATTCCCTCCAACTCCTGGTAGAGTCAATGGGAATCAACAGGGCTGCAGATAGGTCCCTTATAGTGGAAACTGAATTTTGAAAGATATTTTCATTCAAATAATCTTCACAGTGGCTGGCAAATTCCCGAAGCCACACAGCCAGGAAAAGGCATAAATCCTTGGACACACAGAGTGGCCGAAATTCAAATGGATACCAGAGTTGCCAAAACACTCCCAGCAGACTCAGGACAGAGCCAAACCAGATCTCCTGCCTACTCACTCCCAGAGCGAGCAGATGGCACCAGTCCTCACAACACAAGTTCCCACGCTGAGAGCCCTCATCTCCCAGCAAAAATGAACACCAGATCTAAACACAAGAGTCCCTTCAAGGACTGTTAGTCTTTAATAATTGCATCTTTCTTTCTTGAACTAGCTCGTTCTTTTGTGGACCAAGGACTAAAGGAAAAGCCCAGTGGCAGGTGTACCTGCTTATTTTCCACCCCCTTTTCAAGGCTGGCAGGTTATGCACTACATGCCTTTTAACATTTGCTTTTGCTTTCTCAGTGACACCATAAACTTTAAAAGAAAATGGATATAAGTATTGAAGTAATCCCCAAATATATTTTGTGTCCACTTAAACATATGAAAGCCCACTGCTTCAAGTCACAGAAAGCCATTCTAACCATGTTGGTAACAAAAGCTGCCATATCTAGACTGATTTCAGGGATACATGTCTAGTTGGGTTCTTTCCATATAAGCTTGATCAGCAGGCCTTCAGAACTCCTTTGAGTTATTTTCTATAACAAGCACAGTAAATCCCTCAGAGCCAACATGTTATTGACACAATTGACCATAATAGTTCCTTTGGAGCACTTACAGTTCATCACATCAATGGGGTTGTCACACATGCTTACAAAGCCTATGAGATGAACACCTCTGTCTTAGAAGTCCTTTACTGAACAAGCTCATAGCTATTTTGGAAATACCGTGATTTTCTTTATTGTCATTAAGTACCATTGTGTTAACCATCTTGCTTAATGAACATCTAGCTGTATCATTCTGCCTGAAAAACTAAGATGGAATTACTGTTCTTTTAAACAGAGAATGTTACCTTTAGAGAGATAAGGAAGTGTTTTCCATTGTCAGGATTTGTTATTTATTCTGTGGTCACATCTCGGGGTCGTGAACAAGACACTTCCTTGACTTGCAGTTGAAATCCTATCCCAAAGCATTAATATGCTGCTTTTTCACATTCCATGCTTACTGCTTAATTTGATTTCAAATGGTGTATGTTACTACAGTTCCACTGAACTGAATGGAAAGAGTCCAATTTACACCATGTAAGAAGCTGGCTCCCTGCCACTGAAAAACAAGCAAAATTAGACTTCTCAGAAAAATTTTATCATCACACTCTAATCTCACAAAGATAACGTGCCTAGCGACAAAACCATTACTTTCATTAGGAACAGTGTGACACACTGTGTGAAAGCCAGACAGCCAAAATTCAGGAAAGAACACGGCTCAACATTTTTGTTGTGCTATGAGATTGACACCTGGATTTCCTTCACAAAGTAACTTAATTGGTTCCGCTCATGAACACTGCAAATTTCCACCAGACCTACCTGTTATCTTTTCAATCTCTCATCTTAAATGCAGATTTCAATGCCTTGTGAAAAAGAGCTGAACATAATCTCAAACTTCATGGGCTGAAACTTTAAACAGAAGACTGACAAATGTAAACATGCCATAAATACCACGCTCTTGCCTTCTACTTTTATCTGGACTGAGGATGAGAAAAAAAGACCCTGGTATACTTGATACTAAATTGATACACATTTATATTAACATAGCAGGAAGCTGAAACTCCAGGCCAAGTCACTGTCTGTCTGAAGTAAAAGCATCACATCAGCAATTCTGTTTACTCAATCCAAGGCTGCTTTCATTTCTTGCTTGTTTTGCTATATATTTCTATTGTGGGAACACTTTCTCAGCAGCTTTTAGTCACTTCTTAAATGCATTTTATGAGGAGACAAAGTCAAATCACTATTACTTAATTAACACAATTGTGAAGACTTCACTTCAGCTACACAATAGCTCTCCTAATCTTGCAGAAGGATGCATGACTTCATTATTGAGTATATTGTTTCCTATAAACATATAAAACCCCTACAATAACAATCCCATCAGCTGAAATGAAGTTATCTGAGAACAGAATTAAACTCTAAATGACCCTTTGCTCCACTCCATAGACCCCTATTAATAATTCTAATCTAATCAGTGTGGATAAATGTACTGTTGCGGTCTATGCCAGGCACTCTGCCAGGAGGTCCTACTGCAGTCCATCTGATTCATTCCAGCCCAGAGCTTCTCTAGAGAAGATGCATCTTGCACTCAGAGGCCACTGGCTGACTTCCTCTTTTGTTATCTTTTAGTGGCAAAGTCATGTCCTTGTAACTGATAGACACTTTTCTTTGTAAATAACCCTGGAGTGACTGATAGAGCTTTTGCCAGACAAAGCCTGTAAATAGCGAGGTATTATTCATGCCAGGCCTGAGAACACTGTGTCACAGCAGACAAATTTATGGCAGATATGAGCTCACCTCTTCCACAAATATATACTTTCCCAGCAAATTCATCACATGCTTTAATGGCCCCATACTGAATTTGTCAGCTGTCTGTCCCTGCACATTGTTTCCTTTGGATTTCAGTCAAGGATTGTTTGTTAAAATCATCTCGCTCTTCCATCCTTCAGCTGCTAGCCCCAGGAAAGATCAATGATGACATATCTTTTGATAATACTTTATATTCAACTATTTGGGTCATAAATAATTTTAACGATGCTGATATGTTTACTGTGTGTATGCTGGCTTAGCAATTGTATAGAAAGTGATGTCACCCTAAATCTTGGCTTTGTTACATTGCCCTTCCTTCCTTCCTTCCTTCCTTCCTTCCTTCCTTCCTTCCTTCCTTCCTTCCTTCCTTCCACCCCACAAAAACATTTTCCAGCAGTGAAGACACTGCTTCCAGCATGCACAGATCCCTGGTGGAAGGCAGGAGGGAAGGGGAGGATGGCAGAATGACACCACTTCTGCTCTCCACCCTGACTCAGCAAACTGAGCAGAGAACCCTTCTGCAAGCCCTGCACTAAAGCCAAGGGGCACCTCACAAGGGAAAGGAGTGAAGATACTGAAACTCCATGGTGATCAGTCCTGCAAGAATCATAGAAAATTGTCAGGATTGGAAGGGACCTTAAAGATCATCTAGTTCTAATGCCCCTGCCAAGGGCAGGGACACCTCCCACTAGGTCACGTTGCTCAGAGCCCTATCCAGCTTGGCCTTAAAAACTTCCAAGGATGGAGCTTCCACCACCTCTTTGGGCAACCTGTGCCAGTGTCTCACCACCCTCGTGGTGAAGAAATTCTTCCTAATATCTAATCTTAGTCCTAGTCGGGCTAAAAATCTCACCCCAAGCCCTGTCCCAAATGCTTACTCAGAAAGATCTCCTCCATTTCATGCAAGCCATTCCACCTGCAGCTCTTTATTTCAGATTTATTCAAGAAATAATCTGGAACACTAAAAATGTTGTTCCTCCTAGTTTTTCAGTTGCCCCTCCATTTCACAGAGGGACCAACTCCACTGTTCAGCTCCATACTTTTCAACTTTTAATTAATGAGCACAACGTTAGGCAGCTACAACATTTTTATAAAAAAAAAAAATAAAAAATCTAGGGCTTTCAATCCATTTGAGCCTCCTTTCCTCCTTAACAAGCTACTGTTATGTGTAACCAAAGAGAAGAAAGAGAAAGCACAAGAGAGTGTTGGCCAGTAGGAAAAGTCACATTTGTTCCTTGAATGCAAAATGTCATCATTCATTAGAGGTCTCAGAAGCAGAGTTTCTCCCAAAAGCAGACAGTAGGGCAAATTTACACTTTCATCAACTTGCTTATGTCTGTTCCAGGAGAGCTGTGCTGTTCATTCCCACTCAAACAATCTCTGCAGAACACATTCCAGGGACTCTCACATGAGT
>JAOEGS010011956.1:238637-263582 GCA_025447755.1 Corythornis vintsioides | reverse complement strand
GTTTATTACTTGGTTAATTACACTTACGTTGCAAGATGGTAAAAGTCTGATCCCCAAATCATAGGTCTTCATACTTACCTTGGTGTGTGATTTTTATAAATGCATAAATACAAAGTTAAAAAAAAAAGCCTAAAGAGCTTTTAATGGGGATGTATATTTTCCTTCAGGTACCAAGATACATAAAGCAGATTTTGTCATTACGTTGATGGGACACGCCTCTTAAAATATGCTTCAGATACACAGCCAGCTACCTCTAAGGTTTCCCACTAATTTGAAACTTTTATGATCTGCCTTCACAAGTCTATAAAATTGAACAAAAACTGTGATGAGAATTTCAGGCCATATAGAAATATATTGAGAATAACAGGGTTATTTTCCTGTGATATATTGGCATTAACATGTAGATTTAACCTTGCTCGTGGCTTTGCAGAACACTCTACTTCTAAGGCCAGATTCAAATGTAATTTATCCTAGCACTATTTCACTGTGTCAAAAGATATTACTTTGCATCTACACAGACTAAAGCAAGACCACAGCCTGGGCCTTGATTTCAGATAGTAATGGGACCAGAAAAGAAGAGCAGATCTGCCAAAAGGGCAGATATTTAGAGCTGTAGTGAAATCTGGATTGTGATCTGGCTTCTGGTCTTGCAAGGGACGCAACTACATTTACTAGTTGGATTTCAGAACAAATCTGAAAGTCTTAGGGGAACAAGTACCACTGACAAGCAAGAATTCCTGGCTGATAATTGCACTTCTGCTTTTGCAAGTTGCCTTGTTCACCCTGTAAATGTTTGAATAAATCTTAGCCAAGACTCAGGGTTGGATTGTTGGTTTGTTGTTTTGTTTTTTTTTTTTAACAAAAACCCCAGACCAGACTACTTTCATATGTTCTCTGGCTTTTTGCAAACATTTTGTGGTTTCCTAACTCTGAAAAGTATTTTCCTGTTTCCAGTTCTTCCTCTTTCCTCAGCACTGAAGGCTGAGATACCTTATATCCTCTTTACCTTATGGAAATTGTGGTAAAAGAGAAGGAAGTAAAGCGTTTTCCATGGAGAATACAAAAGAAACACACTGCTTACAGGGGGCTTAGCCTAAATTTGACTTAAGTCAAAAAGAAACTGACTTTTCTGGCCTCCAAGCAACTGTACATTCCACTATAATGACTGCAGACATAAATCAGCCCTGAGTTATGCCTGTCAGATAACTTGCCAGATATCTACTCGGCCCCATTTGTGCTCAACAACCTAATTTACGTACACACTCTTCAGTACTTTTTGTATATAGATAGATGACAAAACATGATATGTAAAATGATAATAAACATGGATTTCACTCTAAACTGCACCTCCTACTGTCATGTGTGAGCAGAGAACAAACATTCCTATCTAAGGTAGGCTCTTAGATCTGATCTGAGTTGCTAGGCACTGTGAAGACATGATTGGAACCAGGCAGACTAGGGGTTCAAAATGCCTCAGATCCATCTAATATTGGGCAGTTAATGACAGCACCCAGTTTGGAAACCTAAATCATCTTAAACTTCCTTTGCAATCAAGGAGGAGTCGTGGCTTTTTCTGCAACAGTGATTTATTCTAACTGAGACACCCCTTTTTATTCCCATCATAGAGGTACCAGGGATCAGGGAACACCTTGTAACTGCAAAAAAAGTGAAATGGAATGAGTCTACACATACGTGTCAAATGTAATTTATTGGGATAGTAATGCCTAAATGTGTATGAGGATTTGAGTCACTCACTCTTCCATCAGATTCTATTACATATGTCAAATTCATCCCGGGTCTTGTTATGTTCAGAAAGTGGGTGCTGCTTTTCCAAGGGGTCTTAAATAAATAAATAATTCACATAGATGCCAGAGTTTGATTCAAACTTACTTCCAGGTACTGGCTTGGCTCTATTCTCACAGAGATGATAATCAGGAGCTGATACACTCATACTTGTTTAAAATCTGGCTGACATCAGGAACAGGCCCAGTACAATTATCTTACAAAATAAATTGAAAAGCATGAAGACAAATGTTAACAATGATGATACATCTTTGCAAGAGTATTTGATACATTATTTGGCTATCTTTATTATCGGGGGAACACAAATGTCTTGCTCACCACAGATTTCAGAGTATTTCTAGCACGTATCAGCTATTGTGTTTTGGTTTTTTTTGTACTTTTGGGCAGTATTCTGTATGTAGTCATTGAAAGCCCAATTCTCCAAAAGGTTGTGAGAACCTTAATTTCTCCAGCAATTGTTTATATCCCTTTTAGCTTATTCTGCTAAACTCTTCTGTACCAATTGGGGTTTTAGATATTGCTAATACTTTTGCACTTTGAAGCATAGGAGTGACTGGAAGGAGGGGATTCATTCCCACATTCACTTTGCAATAAGCTAAAGCATGTGCACTTGTGTGATACTTTTGCCAATTCCATTATTTTCTATATGGAATGTCATTATTCTCCTAAGTATTATCACTTCCTTTTTTTCCCAGACAGGGACTGTCTGTAACATGCTGGTTTGGAAGGGGTCCCTACCAGATTCTGGGTATTCCTTCACTTCTAGAACAGTTTCTCACCACAAAAGAAGTTTAAAAAAAAAAAAAAAAAAAAAAAGCAGAGTGTTGGAAACCCAGCTGTATAAAATCCAAGAGCATCAGTCACCTATTAGATTTAGCTTATTTACTGATCTCCACTTGCATATTTTCCCAGGAACAACACTTTAAAGGAACTGGCTATTTTAACACACTGGGTTATCTTATGGATCTCTAACAACTGCTTATGAATGGGCTTTTCCAACAGGATGCAAGCTGTGTTTGATTTAACTCGATGTGTATTTATGTGACAGAATCTGACCAAGTTGGAATTTGTGCCATAACCATAATGTTTGCACAATTACACCTGGGGAGGGAAGCCCTCCCACCAGAGCACTGACAGGATGCCAGTGGCAAGAAAGTTTATATAATAAAATCCCTGTTTAAAGGTTTTATACGTCTGTCAATAGAACAGTGATGACATTCCTCATTTACAAGCATGGCACACAGTTTCAGCTGCAAGTAAAAGATTAAGGATAGGGCCAAATAAGAGCCCCTGTGGACAGATAATGTGTTTTATTCTATGCTCCGCTCCCTCCTCCAGCAAGTACCCCTAAGGGCACTTTGCTGAGAACCTGTCTTTTACATGGCCTTCTGGACATAGACATGTACATGCTCTCCTTGCCATCCAGAACAGCCAGATATGAACTAGTTCACACAGTAGTATCAACTGTAGAGTGGCATCTACCACAGTGCTGGATCCTTAAGCACCACAAAATACTCGTCAGGGCAGCTAGTGGCTTCCATACAGATTTTGGCACTCTCTTTCCCCAGTTTTCTCTCTCCCTCCCTTGACGCCCAAGATTTGCAACCCTGAGGAGTAAGAGGAAGGCAACGGAGCCATAGTAAACCACAAATTATCTCTACTTTGGCACCAACATCAAGGAGGCTTGATTTTCAAAATAACCAGCCCATGCTGACTCCAGTGCCTGAACACAGACCTACGAGCAATGCAGAAGGCTCCTGGTTTTGAAAACCTTGGCTAGAGCCAATGGCCTTTCCTTTTCTGAGCTGCTATCAGACTCCGATGGCCAGTGCAGCCATCAGCACACGATCAGCAATACACTAGTTTATCTCTTGCCCAGCTGCCAAAGAGAGTGCCAGAAACAAATCTTCTCAGAGGAGGATGGAGAGCAAGAGATTCAGAAAGAACGAAGCCAAGGAGAAGGCTGTTCATCCTTCTTCCTGAATGCAAGTGTTAGACAATAAAAGAGGGATGGTTAGGAAAGCACCGTGACTCACTTGACTGGCCAAGCTCCTCTGAATCATCACCTTGGGGAGGTGAAAATTAGCACTGCAGGAGCTCAGGGAAAACCCACCTGGCAACCAGTTCACTTTCTAAATGGCAAAGTAAAAGTGTCTGGTGCTTTCAAAGCTCTGTAGACAAAAGAAGGATGGGGAGGAGAAGAGAGACTGCAGGAACCCAAAGCAACAAAGCACGGTGACAGCGAGGGGCAGAGCGCCGAGATTATGCCACGGACGTTCTTTAATGGATCCCTTCCTGGTTCACCCCGAGCGAGGCAGCTGGCACGTGGTATTGGGGAGTGCAGATGGATCAGCAATGTCAGACATGCAGCTGTGCATATTTAACACACAGGGATCTTATTATCTATTTGCTGGCTGGCCAGCAGCAGGCCGATTTTGGAGGCAATTGCTCACAGTTGTAGAGAGAGAAAAATAGAGAGTAGCCCACAGTCATTAATCTTACACAACAGGCTGCACAGTGCTAGAGCCAGAACTGCTACTCTCCTGCATCTGTCCCTCCCACTAGCCTTAAATCACTGCTTCTCAGCTCCTCTCCATTATCAAGAAGAAAATTGTCAGGGTTGGAATTAGATACCACAACAGTACAAACAGCCTTGCTGCACAGAATGACTGCTACATATTTTTACCAGTTTCAGGGCTCAAACAAGTCTTTGGTCTTACCGCTGACCAGCCAGTAAGGAAAGAGGAGAAAAATCGGGAGTTTTGATGCTGGTCATTGCAATTTTCAGGCTGGGAATCAATTTCAGGCTTACAATAAGGCCCTCTTTTGCAGAGCTCTTTTCCAGTATTACTTGATTGGCACCAGAGGCAGAGGAGTGCTGCACACACAATCATTCACCCCTCACTAAGCAAAGTCATAAGGTTTTAGGTCTTTATTTAGCAATTCCTTTAAAACACAGATCCATTTTGATGCATGGGAAACTCCTATTTGTAGTTCATTTTAAAGTTCAGCCCATCTTTAAGAGCTGTGCTGTAAGCACTTGTGCAAGCCTGAGACAGTGATCTCACTCCACTTTTTGCTTTGTCATGTTGAAGGCAAAATGAGATATAACCCAAAAGAAGCAACTAGCAGCAATGTTCTCAAGGAGTGGGTACTCAACAAGGGGGCTGAAGTCTTTCTATGTGTGTAATCCACAGGGTTAGAGGTGATGAGAGAGATCTGCCTAGTTCTTTAGAGGAATAGCAGCCAGTGGAAATAAACCCATGAGCAGTTAAGTCTGCCTCCCAATATCAAGAAGCAAAATCAAGTCCCTTGCCATAAGTTCAGCTAGCTTCCGGCTAGGAGGTTGCATGCTTAGGAAAGTGAGTTTTAAAAGATACAGCTCCCAAATCACCTGCTTACTGAGAAGATGGTATTTGTCTGAATGGTCACATTCTGAACTGGCCACATCAGGCTTGCAGTAAACACCTACACATACTCAGATGACACAAAATAGAGAGTGATGAATTGTAGGATATTTAACTTCACTGGGTCAAGTGAAAGAGGCTTTCTTTTCCAACTGGAGGGAGAAAAAAACATCTCTACCAGGAATATCATCAGGGATGGAAAGACAAGAAATATTGTAAAATGGTCACAGTCCTGAAAACATTCAGAGCATTTTCCAGTGTCACTGAAGTAGAAGCCAGTCATACCTAGAGGAAAAAAAACAAACAAAACCAAAATCACAGAATTGAAGAGGTGCAATACCAGGAGAAATCAAGAACTTTGCAGCTAGGAGGGAGATGCTTTCAGTGAAAACAGGCCACTTTAAAGAAAAAAGAGCAATTTAGAAATTAGGAAGATGTGTAGCAACAGGTAAAGCTCATCACTACTTGCAGCTGCTTGAACTTTCTCCATTTTTTTACTTGCAAACTTGTTCCATTCAATCAATGCAAAAGCAAAAGCCTCATCTCCCAGCAAACACTTACAAGCCTAGCTCTAAAATAAAAATTAGCACACAGGAAGAAATGCAGTGAGAGAGGAGTTCTTAAGCCATGCTCATCCATGGAACAGCAGAGCTTTTCTGTTTTCCCTTAACTGCCTGTCTGTAAAACACCCCCCTGCCTTATGAACACTAAAACTCAGCATCACCAGAAAGGCAGAAGGAGGAGTGACAATGCCTGACAGATATAAAGAAGGTGCAGTGAGGGAAACCTTTACTAAATTAAAAACTAGCAAAAAAAAAACCACAAGGACTTTATGGAAACTAAACCAAGAACGAAGCTGAGGATTTGGAGGGATTGGAACAGCCCCTGACAATAGGTAGTCTTTTCCTGGACTGCAGGAAAAGCCAGCGTCATTGAAAAGGATGTGATTAAGTAACTCAGACTTTAATGAAAGAGATTATGTTTCACTAGAAAGGAGCAAAGTCTCTGAAAGACTCCTTATCAGCCTATACTGCACAATGAAGAAGAGGTCAGATTCAAGTGGTACATTAGTCAAATAATACCATCCGAACGTTTACTTCCAGCTCACTCTTTTTGATGAAGGCCATGCCCAATAATCACTAATGGATAAGAGAAGTTTATTTGATGGGGACCTGACATTCATTACAGCAGTCACTGGCATGGTTAATTGATCAGAAGGATAGTAAGTGAAAGAGTTACACTAATGCCATTAACAGTGATGTAAATGTGCTATTGGTCAGCATCATTTCATAATTAGGTCACTCAGGGAGCCTTTTGGGTCAATGGCGGTGGAACAGCAGCCAAAACCACCAAATACTCCTGCTGTGACAGATGCCCAAGTTACCGTTGTGCATAAACACTACAGGTGCTTGGGAAGAAACAAACTTTACAGCCTATAAATATTTTAACCACGGCAGATGAATAATAAATTGGTGAGAAGAACATAGTGACATGAACTCATGTGAAACTGTACCACACACTGGGAACAATATGGTCAACTGCATTAAAGCAGGACATTCTAAAAAACATCCTTAAGAGCTGGTCATCAGTCTTTTTGATCCCATTTCATGGCTACCTAATACCTGGCCTAGATACAGGCGATGAAACCAGTAAAATGAGAAATGCTGGCTCTCTGCATGAAAGAAAACGAGAAGAATCTGTCTCCATACTATTGCTCATCAGCTGCTAGACTTGCAGGGAGAGAATACAGCAGCCCTGTGCACCAGAGTTGATACAGGTTTGGAAGATGCACACTAGCAAGAGTAACTGCTCAAATATGAAAAGGAAAATTAAAAGTCTGTATCATACATATCTTTTCAGCTTCTGCAAATAAATAAGCTCAAAAATGTTACTTTTTACCCCTCCAAAATCAACAAACTTTTATAATGCCCAGGAACTTTTATTCTCAGGTTTGCAGCATACAGATAAAATGGAACATAAGCCTGAACAAACCCAGTTCATTTTTGTGCTGTGAAACCAAGTTACTACACTACTACTACTAATGAAGTCCTGGCAAAACCAAAACATCCTGTTTAATATTTTCCCATTAAAGAAATGATCTTCAGAGTCCCAGAGACTAGGTAAAATAGATCTGAAATACATATCACTCTCGTAATCTCAGCTTCTTCCAAAACCAAACGTGAACATCTGTATTCTTCCAACAGACACCAACAATGCCACTAGAAATAAAGAACATGATGACTCTGAAATGATAATGAGACTTCACCACACATTCTGGGTGAAAAATAATCTTCTTTCCCAATTGGGAAAACCCCTCCATTCTGCCAAACTGATGACAAATCAATGTTTGAACAGTTAAGTTCGTCAGAGCCTCTGCCTCACTTTGGATCAAGCGTGACATGACCGAAACCTACTTCACAGAAATGAGCTCCAGGTAGATGGCAAAGATGTCAAGCATAGGAACATAATTATAGAGACTTTTTGAGAAATCACTAGTTAGGCAAAATGACTTTTTCCCTTGGCTCTCAGATTATAACTCACTGATTTACATTGGAGTATTATTTAATTAGATCAGCACTGAATGACTCATCATATTTTGTCATTTTAATGATTCTTTATATTTCTCCAGTTTGATGGGTTAATCATTGCCTATCACAATTTATGGCCTCTATCTTCTTTATTGTGTTTTGCCTCCCATCAGATATCCAAGGTGATGTGAACTTTGTGCTATTGAGTTTTCTCACTCCTCTGGGAAGGTTGTCATGGAGAATTAAGCTATTGACAAATCAACAGCCAACACGATGAACTCCTTCTTGCACATCATCACAAAGAATGTGGAAACCAGCCAACTTTTGGGTTGTGTAGAACCCAAGATGTTCCACCACATAAAAAAAATCCCAAAACCCTAGATATCACAGGCTGCTCTCACTTAAGCTCTGAAAATCTGGATAAAAGGATTCAATCCTGTAGTTTAACAAAGTCTTTTTTAAAAAAGTTTAGGTAGTGGAATTAAATGAATGAGTTTCACACTTCCTCCAATCATTTTAATCTGCTCAATAGAAATAATTTTTGCTTCCAGAGGCTGCTGTCTTCATTAGGTGTGACCGAGCAAATGAACAAGGCAAAGATAATTAATACAGTGCTAACTGCAAGAAGTGATAAATAACATTATTTTTCAAATGTTAATTTGCCCTTTTTGCTTATTATCCTAAAGTGTGGAAACTATTCTTACTATTGAGATAATTAATCCATCAAAAATACCTAGCTTGTGAGTCAGTATAGTTATCACTCATTCCTTACTGCAGGACCTCCCGTTATTATATAAAAGAAACAAATGGATATAAAATATTTCTGTATGACTGGAAAGTAAAAAACACTTAATTACTGGGATGTGATAGCTGAAATTGAGATATATTCTGGTTTGTATTTCAAAGGCTGCCCTCCCCTCTTTGTTGGCCTGATTTCCCAACAACATTTGTGGACATGGAATTCAAGTGCAGGTTCACTTTTAGTTTGTTGCATTGTGGATTTGTCCAAGGTCATATGTTATTCTCAAGCATGCCTCTGCTTAACTGAAAATAGGTCTCTAAATGTACCATTAAACATATCTCCTTGTGCTCCCCCTTGGATGTTTTCTTAATTTTTAATGAAAATGTAATTTCAGAAATGTTTTCTTCACAAAGCTGTTCTGCTGCCAAGTAGTAAAAATAAGTCCAGCTTCTTGTTGTTGCTCTGGTTGTTGTCAGAGCAGATGATGAGCCAAAGAACTTGCACTATATGTTCTATTTCCATTTCCCAGTGGAGAGCTTGAGATAAGCTCCTCCAACCAGGGTTATGGAGACAGTGCCAGGAAATGTGGGAGCTGAAGGGAGCACAGGACAGTCTAGAAGCAAAGGAAAAAGCTCCAAAGTCAAAACTGAAGCTATGCAGATCCAAGTCAACTCCCTATTTTTTCAATGGCATAATCTACTGCTTAACTTCAGGCTTGTAGTATGAAAGTATTCCGTTCTCTAGTTACTCCTCTGTAGCTCTGGTTATGCCAGAAATCACCCTTTTCCCTGCACTACATTAGCTGCAATCTTGCTCTGTCTTGTTTCATGTCAACTGATAAATCAGTCAAGTAATTGGATCACCTTTTTTTTTTAATGAACCGAATTTACTTTTTGACAGCTGTGCTCTGTCTCCTCCTCCTCTTTTGGAGACTGCAAATACACTTAAATTATTACTGCTACAATAATGCAAATCCAGTAGGAGTGAGACCCCTGAGACCTTGCATCAGCCAGCTCTATTAATTAAGCTATATGGTGCCATGCAGTGAAAACTTGAAGCTTGTCATGGTTGTGAACTCTACGAAAAGAATATGGACTTTTAGAGTAGGTTTGACTTAAGACTGTCAAAATCAGCTGTCTAAAAATAAGGCAAGCCAACTTGGTAATCTGCACTCCCAGAACAGTCTGTGCAGAAAAAAAAAAGGCCCTTCCAGAGAAAATCCTATGTACCTAAGATAAGAGCATGAGCTTCCAGGTCTGGTATATCTCCAAGGGGATTACTATCATTATTGTTATTCTTACCTTTTTTTTTTTTTTTTTTTTAGTCAGTAGGTACTCCAGAACTGTCACTAGTCCGAGTGGACAGTGTTATCTGGGAACCTGGTGTCAGACAGGGAAGCACAAGTGCATAGGCAGGATAAACTTGGTGATGCAAACCTGTAATTTTCCTTTTTTTCATAAGGGAAAATGGAGCATCTTTTTAATAAGCTGCTCACCAACTTCCCCTAGCCTGTTCTCCACCCTTTTTGTATCTATTTCTCTTTTCTCATTGTCTCTCTACATTTCCCCATCTTCTTCCTTCTTGCTCACCTTTAACTACTCTTCTTTTGCCAATCACAATCTCCCACACAAATTCGTTTCTGCATTAACTTTGTCAAAGCAAAACCAATCCATATACCCTGAAAAGTATTTGAAGAAGTTATTTTGTGAAAAAAAGTAAATGAATAAACAAGGAGTCTGAGTACAAAAAGGAAATAAAATTAATAAGCTGCATGACAAACATTGCCTTGACCTCTCCGAGTGCATCCCTTTGTGCAGGCTGCTCTATTAGTAGTCACATGGAATTACCAGGGGAATATTTTCTTGGAACTTTCTGCATCAGTTCCTCACCTGTTTTTTCATACTCTGGTCTCTCAAGGCAGTGCCCATGTGCTCCTAAGCGTGCCCCAAACTAACAGCAAAATGGGACCTGAATTTATGAAATGAAATCCTAGTGAGACTATCTGACGTTCTGATTTTGACTTTCCTCCTGAACTAGGGTGAAAAAAAGCAGAGTATGTTCTCAGAGAAAACTCAATATTTTATTATGTGAAGAGGAGTCTCAGGACTCTCTGTGAAAATACAGCTGCAATAAAAGACCCCCACAGAAGCTGGGGGGGGGGTGTGCAATGCAGGAGAGATGAGAAATGTCAATAACGAAAAGCAACAACTGCCAGGAAGTCAAAACAACCAGTAGACCCTTTTGACTGCAAAATCTCTCAGGATGCACAAGGGTTCAAGCAGAGCCATAATCCAGAGCTAAACTGATATGAAAAGAAACGTATCCCTGTACATATAGAAAATTTAAACACAACTGTTTTTCTTTCAAATTCTTCACTGAAATTTTTAAAAGAGAAAACACTGGTTTATGATACATCTGCTCACTGGATAAAAAATGCCACATTCCACAAAAACGCATAAGCAGATACATGTGGAGACATAGCTCTAGTTGATGTATGATTTACAAGCAGCATCTCCAAATCTGGTGGCCTGAGGTGGGTGGGTGTTACATACTGCTGTACAGACCCATGCAGTACCAGGGGAAGGGAGATGGAGAGAGTCTCCCATCCACTTTGGATGACAAGCTGTGGCAGTTTCCAAGTTTATGAAAAACTCCTCTTCAAATGAACACGAGAGCTCTTTCTCAAATCCAAGTGGCAGCCTTCGACTGACTTCTCTGGAGATGGTCAGCCCCAGATTTGTGCTCATTTAAATGAGCATACACACAAAGGAAGTATTCAACGGTTTTCTTTTATGTATCAAATAGTACATGGTAAAAGACCACCAAATGGATTAATCTGTCCCTTTCACTTACTAGTCAGTGAAAATCTAAAGTCTTCATCTTTACCCCTTTGACCCACCCTGAAGGTTTGTCTCTGTCTCACTATTTGGAGTAGAAGGGATCCCTGATTAAGAGCTATGTTGGGACACTGGTCAACAGAGAGCCAAGGGTCTCATTTCCTCCTGCATTAATATCTCACAAGTGTTAATTGCAGTTATGGGTGAATAGGCAATATTGGAGAACATAGGATGTGAGTGCTTTGCCATTACTGATTACCTCACATCACACATTCAAAACAAATTTATTTGTCCCTGCAGTCCCTGGGTCAGAGAAAAAAAAAATCTAAGGGGAAAAAAAAGCCTGTTGTGACTGACAGCCACTCTTCAAAGGTCAAGGATTACAATAGTTGGAGCACTACAGGTCAGGGCTTATGTGAACTACACAGAGAAGCTCTTCTTGCCCTCCCTGCAGCTTGTCTGTAACAAATGTTATCTGTCCTTCTCCCTTTATAAGCTTTGAATTCACATAAAATAATAAAATAAAAATAAAGGAAAAATAAAGCAAATAAAAATTATTTACAATGTAATCTCTTCTCTGCACACACCTCTTCCAATCAGGCAGCTATGAAAGCTGTCCTCCTGCAAGATGAACTATCATTTTTTAACTAGGTAGATGGATGCCTTCATACATTTTTAAGCTTGGGACAGGATATATTTTGTGGTTTATTTATAATGACATCAATTACACTTGCTCCTAGGTAATAATTCACTCCTTTATAATTATTTATGAGGCGATTTTTACTTTTTTGAAAGTTTTATGTTTATTGATGTGTTTGGTTAACGAACACTTAAATGACATGGTCAGTTGCTTTGCAAGATGCTGGAGAACAGCAAAATCAATATGTTCTGCACCTGAGAACAATCTTAGTTTTGTAGTAATGATTCCCTGAGCAAGGTCCCAGGAGCCTAAGATATAATTACAACTCCATATAGGCAACAGTATGCTCAGATCTATAGAATCACCATCTTTAGCAGCTTCATTTTGGTTTTGTAGCATGCGATCTTTGTCTTTCACCCCTCTGTCTCTGTGATCTCAACTGGCTGGTTTTTGTCTCCCAACCTCTACTTTGGCTTTCATTTTAGAGCCTCATCTCTGTTTAATTCAGACTCCTGCACTGAGCAGAGAAAGAGGAGAGTTAAGTAGCTGCTTTCTGCCACCCCGTTTATCTTTGTTGATTGCTACCTTTGGAGAATAAATTTCATAGTGCTCTAGATAAACATTAAAAGAAAAAACAAACCAAACAACAAAACCATCACCACCACCAAAAAAAAAACCAAACCATAATAAGGCTTAGTATCCCCAGATGAAGATAATTGATCTTCCCAGTTGCTTTAATATGCAGAGTACAGAACACAGACAAGTGTTAATGGAATAATATATTCTATGGTCCCTCTGTGCTGGGAGGCTGTCAGGACTCTGCACAGTGAGGGATGAGAAGCAGCATTAGCTCCCCCAGTCGAGAAGCTGGCAAAGAAATTTGTCTTCACATTGCAAGGCCTTTATAGATGCAAAGGAGAATATATGATGGTATTTCAATCTCCAAAGTGGCTTGTGCTCTGGCTGCAGCACAGAGTGTTTTTTACAAGGGCAGGATCAATGCTTTAGGGCCTTTTAAAAGTGGTAATTGTAGCTTTAGCTTATTTGTGAAATGCCTTGCCTAGCAAATGCAATAAGGTAATTAATCAGGTATTAGGTATATTAGATTTGAATGAAGAGCACATAAACCAAGACAGAGCTTAAATGAGTAAACAAGTTAGGAAAGCATAACTGACCGAATCCATCATTTCTCTTACAGCGTGTCCTGGACTGCTTGTGGTCTACAAGGCCTCCTTCAATACTCTGCAGTGAGTCCATAAAGACATACCAGACTGTGAAATGTGCAGTGTTCCCACATGAAAGACAGTATGTGCCATTCCACAAGCATTTTGAAGATCTAAAACTGATCTAAGATAGTGTGGAATCACTGTCTTCCTTCATTGCCACAAGCAGGAGAAAATTAGAAGCCTTTTAGGAGGGACCACAACTTTGAAAATAAAACTTCCTCTCCAGGACATTCAGGTAGGGTTTGTTCATCAGCTCATGCAGTCACCTGCCACACTGACAGTGTCAAGTGGTTCTGAAATGCAACCTGAGCTATCTATTACCCTCCACATTAGCTCAAGGACTACATCCAAGACCTCAGCTACAGTAAGCAGTCTGTTGCAGGGTGTCCAGCACAGCTTTCAAGCACAGATGGTTTCAGAGCAAAGAGAATATCGGTGGAGAAAAAGGATTTGTTAGAAAGGATAACTACTGATCAGACTATTTTAATTTGGAGAATAAGCACAAACACATGAAAGATGGTAGATTTTCACATACTGAGCACCTGAGAGCTGAAAACCAGATGTCTCAGCTGGAAACCTAAACTATCAGGTATTCTCAGCAGTCACTTTAGAAAACGCAGCTTTGAGTCCTTTGGTTAATACAAAACAGGTCAAATATCTTCCAAATGGTCCAGTGAAACCCCCTCAAACATACTATTTGGAAAATTATTAACTGGTAGCTGACAAAACCACTTCTCCCTTTTCATTTACAAAAATGAAAACTGTCATCATTCTTCTGAGTTTCAAAACAGAACAGTAGTAATGTTAACATGAATATATCAATTGGGAAGACATTTGTAAATCTTGATCAGCCAAGGAGATATAGTT
Source organism: Corythornis vintsioides (assembly GCA_025447755.1). Lineage (NCBI taxonomy): Eukaryota > Metazoa > Chordata > Aves > Coraciiformes > Alcedinidae > Corythornis > Corythornis vintsioides. The sequence goes on along the minus strand of JAOEGS010011956.1, from coordinate 249,532 downwards.
ACCTGCTGTAAAGGAAGATAGCTGACTTTTCTACTTCCATTAACTGTTGCCAAATCTCATAAATGTAAACAGAGAATAAATCCTTTCAGTCACTGAATATGAATATTCTCCTGGGAAAATCCAGCTGGTATCCAACCTGATTTATGTGCTTTCAAAAATGTATTTGTTTTATAAGCCTAGGGTGAGCCTTAGAATACAAGTTCATGTGTAAAAAATATTATGGCTCAGGACCTATCTCTGCAAAAAATTACAACCTCTTCTCAGCGGCCAACCCTTCCCCATGCTGAGAGCAAAGGCAAGTGACCTCAGGGTCATGGCATCTGCTTGAAGAATCTCTTAAAACTTAGGTATTGAAACAATGACTTGTAGCATCACGGCCCCTTTCCAGACAGCTATTACAGATCCTCATCTTTGCACTCAAGTGAGAAGTCTGGAGCCTTATTATCCACTGGATCTGAGCCTATGCGACTTCTTCACAGTCATAAAAAAAAAAGAATCTAAAACTTTCCTGCACAAGCCTGACTTAGCTGCTTCTGATCTGTGTCACCTCAGGTGAAACGTTATTTCTCCCAACCCACACTTTAAAGGCTCCTAACATCCATCTTCTAACACTACTTTAACAAGCAGTATTTTACCCAGATATTCTACACCCACCCTTCATGAGTAACCTTAAAGTTTTAATAAACATCAGCATTACTGGCAAATTTATGCTAACACAGTGCTCTCCTAGCCATAGAGTATGTCCGAAGCGTGATTGGAAAATACATCTTACAGGCACTCATTTTAGATGCCCTATACAAATAATTAAAGAAAAGCATGCTTTTTTCTCTTAATAGGGCCATATTATTAAGCAAAAGTTGATAAGTTCAGTAACAGGCCTGTTCTTTGACTGGGGAGGCTGAAGTTCAGCAAGCTCTGGGTGGTGGAAGTGAGGCAATGATAAGAAAAATTTAAGAGAAACAGTGGTTATTAAGTGGATTCTTTATTTGTCTCTTGTGTCTATGCCTGATTATTTGTCCTAGTAACCTATTCCCAACCTTGAAGATTTTTCTGTGCACTACACACAAATACATAAACATGCAAAATACACACTCGCTCCCTATATATGACTGTCCCGTGCCATTTTATTTTTGGTCTTGGGGAATTTGAGAGAACATTGTCAAGCATGTTCTCAGTTCTACTCTGTAGAGGCCTGAACTAAAATTATGACTGAAAAGCAAATGCAGTGACCTTTAAGGAATCGAGAAGAAGCTATTTCCAGTACATTACTAAATGCTATATTTTAAAGGTTCTAACCTTATTTGCTACAAGTGTATAATATCAGGAAAACCTTGTGAGTGAAGGTTCTGCATTCATCACATAGCCCAAGTCACTTACAGAAGAGATGGGGAAAGTTATTACTTTCCTCCTTGCAGTCATCAAAGTTCAGCCCCTTTTCCTGTAGTGTTTTGCAGCATTAAATAAGGTTCAGGGATCACTAAGAATTACAGGCTTCTCAACTTAACAAAAATATAGTTTCCTGCAAGCAGCTGTAGAAGCATCATCAAACGGGGAGAGAGACTGATGAGATATGCATGTCCTGTACAGCTCAAACAAGCTAAGGAGAGCTGGGCACTGTTACATGGTATTGCCACAGCATAGGCTCTATTGAACTAAATACTTTTCCATGAGAATTGTAATAGAAATTGATTTACAAGATACAGTTTAAAAGTAAGAGATAGAATGACAAAATATAGGTCATAAACTGCAAAGTGGCCCTTAAACCTGGAGTTAATTGCATCCAGTAAGTAACAAGAGATGTGTGACAGTGTGTTTGCATAGTGCTTTATTTAAGGTCTAAAACACCTTTGTGTTTTGATGCTTAGAAAATAATAATATTTTATTATTAATATTGATCAATTTATATTGTAGCTTTCATATGTATAAAGGTACTCTACACGAAATAAATCAGGGAGCATAAAACCTTCACCACGGCAAATAAAGAATGAAAGCAGGAAGAACCAGCAGTGTCAATAAACTGTAATAGTGGTTAGTAAACAAGTGTGGGGTTTAGCTGATTTTTATAAATTTGTCTGGATTTAACTGTATGGGATATTCTGGTGTCAAATATTTCAACAGATAAGTTCCTAATAAGAAAGTATTAGGTAACAGGCAAATATAAGAGGTGGAAAGCTTAAATACTAAAACCCAGAGATAGAATGCAGCTTGCACAACTGCATATAAATTAATAAAACAACACTAAGAAAATATACAAGATCTTACATTCCTTCAAAAGTACTGTAACATTTATAATCAAGAAATATCCAATACGAAGACAATCTGCTACAATTTGGATGTCATCCCTGCTATCCAAGTCCCTCCCCCCATAAGTATGGGCTTATACATAATCTTACAATTAAGCACATAATCTGTGGAACCACCACTATATACTACATGTGGAAATGAATTTTAAAAAATAATCTGAAGAAAAGCCCCCAAAATGCTGCACAAATTATTATTTTACATTTTGGTTTTGGCCATCAAAAAATACCTCCATTCCTTTCTATATAACAGGATTGTACACTTAAAGAGCTTCAAGAGTTACAGGCCCTGGATATGCTTTAAAGCAGCACAGGAAATCACACGCCCAGATACGGTACTTGACCTTTAGTCGTGCAATGAAACCACTAAAATATATGTTAGGCTGCAAAATGCTGAGATCTTCTACTGTGAAACAAAACAGATATTGATTTTTTCCTATACACCTTTTACTACAACAGTAAGTCAGACACAGTTGGTGCCAGTTGATTCTTATTTGAGATATGATGCAACATGTTCAGTAAAAGTCAAGAGTTGTGAGATTTTAGTACTTCTGCACTTCGGATTTCTGAAATAAATTAACCAAACCTGTGGGTTAAATGAGTGTGTCAGCAACATCTCTCTGTACCTTATGCAAAGTGAAGCTCTGTAGAAACCCATGACCTGCACCACTACTGACTTCAATAGGCAAGAGGGTGAAGTTTTGCTGTGAAACATGTGGATGAATGTGATTGGATATCTGACTTAACCCCTAGGCAGGAAAATGAAGACTTTCAAAGACCCCTATATAGGAGAGGAGTTCATGCCTCATCAAAAAGCAATTGCAACCTTCATCTCACATGAGTCTAGAAAAATTGGAGGATTTGACCATCACTATTTTTAAAGCTATTTAAATTAGCTAACCCTTAATGTAAGTATAGAAGCATTTTTTCTTAGTCTTTAAGAACAAATGCTTCTCAAAAAGCCTTTATGAACTAAGCAATACCTGATGGCAACAAATTCTAATGAGAAACAACTTCATACATCAAAAATATTTCTGAATTTCTGCATCCCAGAACACAGTGTTGATTTTTAAAGGCAGATATGTAAGCAAGGATGGATTGGTCTGTTTTGACTTTGGAGTCTGCAAAGCTGCTTCTCTCACCACACCACAGATCCAAGAGGCTGAAGGCACACAGTACTTACTAGTACATCCTTTAGGCTCTCCTGTTGTATGATCCTACTTTAAATACAAAGATGTCCATTATTTTATTACTGGTTGATGTGGAAATGCTTGTGAGATCACAGAGGTCTCAGTGCAAACAGCAGCTTAAAACTGTTTTTCAATCTATCACAAGAGCTCTAGATATTTAAAATTTGTAATGAAAATCCACAGACAGTAGACCCCCTGTTCTTATTTACCTTTCATAGGTCACTATAATAAAAATAATCTAAGGACACCTGTGGACTTTGCAGAAGTCCAAGGCCGGGCACTGTTCCTATGCATGTTTTCATACAAGTGAGAGAGGTGATGTGCTCTGCAAAGGCAAGTGACCCAACCCCAGACAGGGCTATCCACCCTGAAGTACCTACACACCAGGCAGAGGGAAGATCCTGAACTGAGATACTTTGTAAAGGCATCTCTCCTGCTGCCTATAACAGTCTCCGAGCTGTGGTTTCTTCTCCACTCCATGCTGGAGCATTACAAGACAATCAATCTGGGCTATGAGGCAGATGGGGAGCTCCTGTTCTCCAAAAAACAGAAGAAACAACAGCATTGATGACTCAAGCTTGTCACCCTTATATAATCCAAATCTCATCCTATAGCTACACTGGTGCCATGTGACATTGTCAAGCTGAGCAGCAAGGCCAGAGCTGAACACTATCAAGGACATGGGTCTTCAGCTGACTCCAGCAGGAGCTTGTGTTCAGCAGACATGGGGAGTCAGCACCACTGAATATTATTAGCAACTGCAGCTGGGTTCCTTTCAGCTAAATCTGCCTCGTCCACAAGTGACCACCAGAACATGAAAAAAACAGACAACTTGCCATACCTTAAGTGAAAAAATACGATTGAATAAATCCCAAGCATAAGACTTTGTGCCTAATTAGTTAAATCCCCTTAAGACATTAGGAAAAAAAAATTGCTAAAAGGGCTCTCAGTAATTTGTAATAAGATGCTTAGATAATGTGCTCACTATCAAGGGAAGTTTCCAGTTTCACTGTACTCCATTTTTTAACATTTTGGCAAAGGTGTTTTTCTCCCTCTCATGCTGAAGACCTCCCATTGACACTGTAACGTTAGCCTGGGAGCAGCTGGGGAGCACTGCTGATGAATGGCAGGTGAGAGCTTTTCACGCCAAACCAACGGCGCAGGAAAAACAGAATTCTCCCTCCTCCTTTCCTTTGTTTAACAGTTTTAAAGAAGCCAGAGGCATGGCTGTGTGGGACAGTTAAGCGGTCACTTTACCTAAGTAGTCTGGCTGCATGGGGAGCAAAACAAAGAGGAGAAAAAGCTCTGAGAAGGAGCTCCCTGGCCTTCAGCTTGGCATCAATATACTCCTTATCCTACCAAGGGGTCTAGCAGGACACCAGAGGCCAACATGGGCCAGATGGGGATCTGAGCATGATAGTCCACAAACAGATGATATCTCATCTAGAGTTGACCCAGAATGAAATGGGCTTTCTCTGTGCAATAAAAAAGCAGAATCTTTTGAAATGGAGGATTAAAACATTCACATTTCTCTCCATATCTGATTTGCAGGGAGATTTTCTTGGTTCAATTCTATTTTTACCTTTTTTAATTAATTAATATACTTAATTCAAAAAAATTTTGACCTGAAACATTATTTCCGAATGAGAAATTTAAAAGATGTCTTTTTTTTATGAACAGTTTTAGTTCTTTTGAAACTTCATTTTTCTATTCTTGCAAATAAATTGATTGAATAATAACTGTTTCCTGCTCCCTATCTACCAACATGAACTGCATGAGAAAACACCATGTCAAACTTTATATTCAAACCATTCAACAAGGGATAGATTTAAACCATGTAAGCTGAAAACAGAGCTGGGTAATAGTGTAAAGATGCCAACCAAAGATGCCTCTGCTGACAGTGGTGGTCCTGGCCTTCTAGCACACACTGATTAGAATCTGCTCTGGCCATCAGGCTGTTTTGATGAGCTGGATGAGTTCTGACTGCTACATCTATCATTACAGGTAGACAGAAGTTCCTCCTCATTTCTGTACATGAAAAATGCGAACACAAGAAATGCTGAGTAGCCCAAATTGTCTCAGTTTGAGGGCATTCAGAAACAACCAGGGCTGCTCCCCTCTCCACAGCTTTTTATTAAAAAAAAAAGTTCATCAAAATACATTTTTACATTACTTCGGCTTTTCTTTTTGTGCCAAGTTCCAGCAATAAAACTGCTTTATTAAACTGACATTTTGCAAGTAGTTAGTCCTGAAAATTGACTAAGCCCTTTTGGTATTAGAAAAATCATTCTGGAGGCAGCTGAAATATTAAATGAAAAAAAAAAAAAGCAAAAAAAAAAGCTAATGGAACAGCAGGAAATCTGATTAATTTCTTTTTTTTTTTTTTTTTTTCAGAACAATGCTTATGAAGCAAGATAGCCAATTTATTCAGCAATTAGGTAATTTGTTTGGTAAAAATAAAAACTACCTGAACCTGGGTTGAAAATCTAAACCATGATGTAGCTGAAGTTCAGAAATATTATTTAAGTTCACTTGAACTGGGTTTTCATATTCCCATTCTAATTATGATGGATTGGCACCCATACTGAATTAGAGGAGTGGCCAAGACGTGGATGGGAAACTTGAAGAACAGCAAAGTTCTGCCTGAAGCAAAGAGGGTGACTCATTGGGAAGGAGGTTTTCTGAGGAATCAACATTCCAACTTAGTTACCTGGCAGTTTGGGCCAATTAGACTGGATATTTGAAACTGCAGCTGAGTTACCATTTCTACGGATTCATTTTATTATTTTCTCTTTACTTAACTGAACTCATCCTGAGAATCAAGGTTCCTGTGGGAGTTTAGAAGTGGGATTTCAAGAGAGTTTTACAAAGCAAATATCAGATATACCTAGTACATGGCTATGTCTTCTTACAATATTTAAAAGAAGACTGGGAACATAAAGCAGATAAATTCAACTAAATATTGTCAAGATTTTTCTTCCCTATCCTTTCTGCAATTTTAAGTAAAAGTGTGCAGCTGCACAGGCAAAGCAGATTTTGTGGATTCAAATGCAGTTTAATTTTTGCCAAAAACTCTTTCTTATCACCATGAGTTTTGGTAATTCCAAGGTTAAGGACAACTATTTCAAAATTCAATAAGCAGAAATACATTAGGCAAGGACTAGTTCTCATCTCCTTTCTGGGGAAAAAAAAACCCCGTAATGGTTGTGAACAGAAAATAAGATTATATCGGACAGAACAAAAACCTGAAGTGGAAGCAAAGCCAAAAAATTCAGAGCATCTTATTATAGATGAGTGTTTCACCTTATATTTGCATTACATTACTGATAAAGCTACATTTGGAAAAGCACTGTTTTCTTGCCCTGCTTTGTGAGAATTTTGTTTACCAGTTAGGTTTTGAGGCACCATTACATGTATTTCACAATTGGTGGACCTAATAAAGCTGCAGAACAATAAAATGAAGTCACGTATATGTTTCTGTTCATTAAATAACAGTAGGTAAACAAAAACAAAACAAAAACAAACAAAACACACACACACAAAAACCAAACAAACAAAAAAAACCCCACAACCAACCAAAAAAACCACAACAAAACCCCCTAAATCCTCTCAGCTCAGCAGGCTGGCACAGACTCGACTCACTAATCTCTCCAAGTGTCTAGCTACTCGTTCTAGTTTCTACAACGTCATCAACGTACATTGCAGCCCATGTCCATATCCAAGAACGTACACTGATCTGAGAACTCTTGATTTAATACATGTTGCCACACTGCCCTTGACCTCAGAAGTACTTTGAAGTTTTCTGGCTGGAGATGAAAGTTACAGTATGTGTGGCAGAGCTGAGCTGTAGAGTAAGAAAGAATTGCTAACTCAACAACTTGTTAAAACACATATTTCCAGAACTTTTTTTATTATTATTTATTTTTTTAAAGCTAATAAACACACTATTTCCAGAATTTCAGTCCTCTTGTTCAGATAGATTAGATGAGAGATGAATTTGAACAGACAGATAGATTAAATCAAGAGTTATGGGTAAATTATTTCCAGTCCTTCAAATCTGGCCTGATGGTATCCATTTCCTAGTCCTCCTTAAGGATTTCTGCTGGAGTGTGGCCTATAAAGCTTCAATCTGTGTGTGCATCATCGGGTTATGAGTGGCAATTAGATATGAACTGAGGATGTCTTCACAGAGAGGGCTATATTCTTTGGAAGATGTAAGAGGAGGCCAGATTCAGAAGCTACCTATTGGCAACGTTAATTTCCAAAAGACTAAAGAACTCACATAATCATTTGATATAGTGTGACCAAATCTTTGTGAAAAAACAGAGATGAAACTCCTCAAGATTATTGTTTGCCTCGCTGTCATATGTTCCTGTTGTTCGGACCTAAACCAGACATCTGTTGGACAGCTTAGTCATGTTGTAAAAAGGCCAGATGTAATTAAAGTGTGTACTTGTTTCTTGCCAATCAAAAGGAACTGAAAAAAGAACACAAAACCAGAACACCAGTTTTCTATTTCTCATAAGGGATCACATTTTCATGAGCAGGAGCCTCATGCTTCAATCTTCTGGTCAGAGATTCACCCATAGGCAGGCAGGCTTGTAGCAGAAAAAACCCAAACCTTGCCAGATCTCTCTTTGGGCCTCTTGAAAGGTACTGCATTTCCCTACTAGCAAGAAGCAGAATCAGTTCAATACCATTTGTTCCTGGAGAACGCTAAATTTTCAGAGAGAAATAAGGAGATAGGAACAGTTTTTTACTTCATGAGAGCCAGGGATGAACAAGTTGGATACCCTTGACACCGAGTGTCTAAAATATTACAGTGACTTGGGACAAAGAGCAGCCAATTAGTCACAAACGAGAAAAAGGAAAAATTAAAAAAGACCGCCTTGTGAACCTAAAAGCTTGTACAGAAAACAACAAAAAAACCAAACCAAAACAAAACAAAAACAAACAAACAAAAAAAAACCAGCATCACCTGCTTTTATGATTATATTGGATAAGTTAGAAGTTGTGTGCATCATTCACCATCTGAGAAGTTTGGGTTGGACACTAGCAACAAGTTTCAGATCATAAGAGTGTGTAATGAAATGAGATTTTCTGGGAGGAACAGCACGTGATTAAGCCCTTGGTGTTGGGATTTGTTCAGTGTGTATTTAGAGAGAATGTTAAAATCAGTCCTGCTCTGAGACAGTCAGCTGGGTGACTTTCATCCTCAAGATCCTAAACTCTATGTTGAATCAAAGCGCTTGCTTTCCCTGCACCTCCTGTGACAACCATTAAGGTTTTTCCAAGTAATCAGCATCTTTTACATTCACCGCAAGAGGAGCTCAGCATTATTGGAAAACTGTAACACCCTGTAAGCCACAGAACACTTTAAAATTGCCAAGCAAGAGAAATAAAATGTCATCTTAAAGACTCCCACACCATTTAGAAAAGCCCAGCAAACTTCAAATGAAGCAAAACCTCTTGGCCATCTTGCTAAAACATGTTATGATTGATGATATTCAGACATAGGAAACACCAGGGACAGAAGCAGCACACAATCTCTTCCCCACACACCATTCAGTGACTCGGTTTGCGAACTACAACTCATTACTGCAATGATGCCCTGCAAGTGCTTCATTAGAACAGCTCCACATCATCGCAGGTTTACAAAGCACTTACTTGCAAAAGAGATTGTCAGTAACTGAAGGACTGGCAGACATACAGGCTACTTTTTGGATTCTCCACACCATACTGCTGGTATCGCTCCTTTCAAAAAAGTATTGGGACTAAACATATCCCTTGGCAGGATACAAGAGTGTACGGAGAAACTCCAGTATCTTCCAACCCCTACATTTATTTCTGAAGCAGTATTCTTAATTTGCTCCTGGTCAGACTGCTCCTTATTGCTTGCAATCTCTTCTAATTCACTATTTGACCTAGTAGTTCCCATTAATCAGCTCTAGGTAGCTCCCAGCTTGGTATATTATATGGGCCTGAGTTGGTTTTTGAGGCTTCACCGAACAGGTAAAGGGGATGCAGATGGATTTAGGCTACCTTCCTCTGGCTGCTTTCTGCTGGGTTACTCTCGTTCATGCAACTAAGGAGTAAAAAGCCCTTTCACAGACACACACATTCAGTGACTATTAAGACAAGTCCTACCAGTGTAAGTGGATTGAATGATATGCTTAAAATCACAAGCAGGTCCAACTATTGATGGTTTCCTTTTTGCTGGCCCTGCTAAAAGGCTCAGTTCACTGTAAAGGTTCTAACAGATTGTTTAATGAGATTTTCAAGTTCAAGAGATGAACAAAAGCAGGTATTAAAACCAAAAGAGAATGAACTATTTTAATCCTCTTCTTTAATAGTTCAAGAAATGGTACTTGCTTCCCTCATTCCACTTGCTCTAGCCTTAGGTCACTTAAAGGTGGTTCAATAATGTTGAAGTGCTAATAAACTGATCCAAAAAGGAAATTTTCACACCTAATTAATATGAATGTTTATGAGGATAGGTTTTTTACTTGGGATTACTAAAAACAGACATGTTGGGTAAGAGATGAACTCACAGAGCCACAAAGGATACACTGCATCCACATTAGCCATCAAAAACTTAGGTATATAAGTCTGGGCTACTCATCAAAGCTGCCTACAGCCAGCAGTTAGGGACAACTATCTTTAAGGCATGATTCAGCTCATCCTAAAACTGTCAAGGACAATACAGACTAATCACCCACGGAAATTATAATTTCTCTTGAATCAACTATAGACAGAGCCTATATCATTAGGTTAAAGACGATGAATTTCTAGGTACTTAATTTATGGCAGATGAGAAAAATCTCCCCAGAAACTCAAAAGTCAACCTAAATTGAAGCCAATCTTTTGAATCAGATGCCCTCTTTTTTCTTTTGGGATCAAAGCTGTCAGACTAAGCTCGCATTAACATTTCTTGTGCTAGACCTTCTTATGTTAGAGGTCCAGAAACTGAACACCGCACCAAAACATTCTTGCCATTTTTTCAGCTCTTCCAAAAAAGTTGCAGGACTTTCCTGACAAACTGTCATCTTGATTGTTTCCTACTTTTAGGAAGGCAGAGACGAGCCACATGCATATCCACATATTTATCTCAGCTCAACTGCTGAGTTATTTTAGGCTTGGCCATCAATTTGCTGTGGGAAAGTTTGCAACCCATACGGCTGATTAAGCTTTAGCACCACTCCCAAGGCGTATTGTGACACTAAACATTCTTTTGTCTATTTACATATCTTAGCTTTCTCCCATAATAAAGTGTTCTTTTTTTTATTTTTTTTTATTTTTTTTTTTTTTAAATAAATTTGGTACTTAACTTTTTAGGTTTGGGACTTTTTTTCTACCCAGTCTGTCTCTTTTGGTCTTCCAGCATAAGCAGAATGATGTTTTTGCT
>JAOEGS010011956.1:198208-238537 GCA_025447755.1 Corythornis vintsioides | reverse complement strand
GTCTATTTACATATCTTAGCTTTCTCCCATAATAAAGTGTTCTTTTTTTAATTTTTTTTTATTTTTTTTTTTTTTAAATAAAGTTGCTACTTAACTGTTTAGGTTTGGGACTTTTTTTCTACCCAGTCTGTCTCATTTGGTCATACAGCATAATCAGTATGATGTTCTGACTTCACCAAATTTCTCACAGGTCAGACTTAGTATGTTTGTGCTTCATAGCCTTTGGTGCATTTCTATCATCTGGTTTAGGCCAGGAACCATCATCTCGATAGGCACTGCTCTGAATTCCTAATTCCATATAAACCGAGGGAATAGATGACAGATCTAAAGGAGTACTTATGGTTAAAATTGCAAATTTCATACTGTGTCATACGCTAATGGAAGTTGAAAACAAACACAAACAAAGTCATCCTGATTTTGCTAAGTGGCCTTTTTGCTGCCATCTAACAAATGTTAACAGTGTGGCACAAGACATTTCACTAAGAGCTGCAATTTGAAGCTTTAAACCTCAGAAACCATTGTGACATTTTTAGAGGTTTGGGCTTTGAAAACTGATTTTCACATTTTATTTGCCTGGATGCATTAGATGAAAGATCTGATAATATCTTCATGACCTCAGTCTACCACATTTCACAGCAAAATGCATCAGCACTGCATTTTCATGGCAGACAAAGAAACCAGTGTTTGTTATGGGTTTTATGACACCATGATATGAGTGTAGACTTGAGTATATGACATACGATTTTATACAGCTCAACTGAGACACATAAAATATTCCTCTAGAAGACATCTTTTAGTCAATCTTCATATTCTTTTTAGACCTAGTTTCATCTTAGAACCCTTTTCATTCAGTCCCTTTTCAGTTATTACTCTCTGTTTTGGAAATTATGGTAACCTGTACTGAATGCAACAGAGTATGGGGTCGTACTAGAACTTATATTCTTCATTCAGGTTCTTAATTCTGGCATTCCTGTGGCTTCTCGAAATGCTTCTCCAAAATGTCGGAACATTTACAAGAAAAAAGTCTAGAATCTTCCCCCACCCTGGCACAGCACAGCAGCTCCATTCCTCTTTATTGCATCTAGGACAATCTGGTAAATTGTTTTCTAAATCAGTACTATCAGTCATGTCAGTCATGTTATGTATTTTATAGACAAATATTCCAAATCAGATGTCAAAGGCTCAGTTACTTGTCATATGAAAACAAATCTTGTCATTCCCATCTCTCAAATGCAGCCCAACCCAAAATAATAATCCTTTTTGAAGTCAGTTACAGACCATTATGATTTACACATTATCATCATCATTATTTATGTTGAAGGAAAATTAAAATATAGGCAAGCAATTAGCACTCAGAAAAGTAACATCTGAGTGAGGAAAAGACTTTAGCCTTTCTTAGTCCAGAGTTTAATCTTTTAACTAATTGGCTGTACTCTCTCAGTTAAATCTCATATAAAAGCCTTTAACACTGAGGCAGACAATCCCATTTTAATAGGTATAAAAATCTTCTGAACTTTGTAGTTCACTTATTGCCAGCTTACAACATCTTTGGATTTGCATACCTCCCAAGTCTATGATCACTTGGTTCTTCTATAGCCATAAGCAAGTCAGAACTGGGTCTAATCTCACCTTCTACGCTCCTTCAGTAACAGTGAGAGTTTTCTGAGGATGGTTCACCCTGCACTCTTACCGGTGTCAGAGGCAAAACACACCTCCCAGCAGTTCGTGTTATTCTCCATTAGCTGAGGAGTTAACAGGCACTACTACAGAGCAGACCTGGACGCATGTCCAGCAAAACAAGTCCGTGCAAATCAAGAACATTCTCAAGAAATGGTCTCATTCATCAAGTTGAATATAAATTCTCCACATAATTCTACAGAGAAAAATAATCTTCACAATCTCAGATTTTAGGGTTGTGTTTCGAAAAGATTGAGGAATTTCTGGAAATGTTTGAGAAAGGAACTCTTGCTCTGTGTGTGATTTAGTGACTTAAATTTGCTTCCACTTTGAAAAAAAAAAAGCAAGCTTTATCTATCTTCTAGCTTGTCATATTAAAAACATCTTACTTCATCAAACCCTGAGAGGCGCAAGTTTCTTAGGCTTGCTTCTCTTATTAGCTAGGGTATGAAGGAGAAAATAATATTTGATTCAATACTGATAAATACAATTTAAAAAAAAGACACCAGTATAGAGTTTAATTGCTGGCTTCCAAATGATCTCTGTTACTTTACAAAAGGAAAAAAGAAAGACTTCTAAGTGTGGCAAGTCCATCTTTTTTTCCCAGAACCACTATGCAGAGCATCTGTGACAAAAGTGCTCTTTGACAAAACAGGCAGTTCAAGTTAGCTTCTGGAGGTTGCCTACTACAGAAAGCTTGTAACAGAGCTGAGTGTTAAGCCTGGAATTCAGAGTAGCCAGAGCTACATGTTATCCATCCAAAAAATTGCCTCTACAAATAGTTTCAGTTCTCAAGACTGAAAAAAATCTGGTCTCCATCTTTGCAAGGGCCTTGAAAGCCACAGTAAGACACTGTACACATCACTCTCATTCACTTAAAGGAATAGAAATATATCTTTCCATCACAGTAAGAAAATCTTAATGTAATTTTTTTTTACACTGCCCTAAAAGAAGTACTTGTCTTTGACTACCTATGAAAAGGAACAATTACTGCATCAATAATTTATACTGATCAATGTGACATACATGCTCATCTAGAAGACCTATACTCTCAAATATATAAACAGCACCTAAATAGACAATATAGTTTGCTTATTGTATCAACTAAAAAAAAAAAACTTATTTATTTAGAGTGAAAGAATAACCCTGATAACAGAGAATGTGTCTCACCAGACAGCATCCTTTCAGATGAGATATTTAAATACCAGAAGCACCATATGGAAAAAATACATTCAAATAACACATCTGGGGGGTCCTCTTGTTTTTTTTCTCAGTAATTATGTACATATTCAGCATTGCTCCCTGAAATTAATGGATTTCTTCCATCATGCATATAGTCTACAGAGAATGAGGCAGTCTATCACAAAACCTCAAATTTTATGTATTTATTTATTTATAGGGTTTTTTTCAAAACTCTCATTCCTCTCTTATACCCTAAGAGCTACCTCAGCAGTGAGCCCCTGATCTCCACAGTGGGGTTGTGACTTTCCTAGCCTCTATGATATCTTTCCTGTATGCTCAGGGATTCCTTCACAAGAGCATCATGAACAAAACATTCAATATCTACATGGTGGATACCATCTCCACCTAGTGACCTCCCCTCTGTCTTCTCCTTTCTTCCACCTGCATAGGCTACTTCCACCTGTGAATACTGACTTGTTCTGTGGCCACCTCTGCCTGCTCCACTGCCTTTGCAGTTTATGCCACATTGTAGGATTTTGCCTGAACATTGGCTAGACTGGGTCAGAGGACCAAAGGCAAAACCAACCGTTCCTTTTGTTTTTAATTTAAAGTCACATTTACTTCAGTCCTCAGTGCCTACCACAGAACAGCAGCTACACAGTCCCAGGAATATGCAGCACAAGATGACAAGGAAGCTTAAATCAATCACTTCAGATCTCTGCTCCTGCTCATACACAGTAGGAGGAAAACTTCAGAGCCTTCACCCAACAGACAGTCCTGGCCCTGCTGAACTTGACTGTGAAGTTTTCACTCCCTTCACCAGGGTCTTCAAGCTGCAATGCTGCAGTAACTAGCACTGTTATTGCCAAAGTTACATTAGACACATGAGTGCATGCACATGTAAAACACAAGTGTTCTGCAAAGCAAAAAACATTTTGCTATAATCTGATAGAAAAGTTCCTTCCAGTTCTCCATTTAACAATCGTCCTCTGCCTGTTCAGCCACAGGTCACTGAATTTTTTTCACTGAATTAACTCCAAGCATTTAAAAGAAAGAACATTTCAATATGTTTTTCTGACAGGTAAGAAATTAACTGCATACCAGGAGCTATTGAATTCAGCTTTAATAGTATCAATAAACATTTCTGATTAAATTATGAAATTGATTTTATAATTCTGACCATTACGTTTTTACATCAATATCATCATATGACAGCAAATGTAGTTACCGCTTCCTTATTGATCTCAGACATGGCATCCAAAGTACTCGTTTGACTATATTACAAAATCAAACTTGATTTCCTGTAGTACTGTAGTAACTTTGTCATGACTTGATACGAAGAACCAATAACAAATGCATTATCAAATTATTAAGAGGTATGCCTTGTTGTCAGAAACCCAGGCACAGTTCTGCTGCATGTTTTTAGCTGTTGCAGGGCAAGATTCAGGAGTCAGGTATGTTGTTATTCTTTTATGTCAAATAATAATCCCTCCTCTTTCTCTTGATGAGCCATCTATCAGGTTTCTTGTGAGCAATATAAACAGTATATATTAACCAGAAGGAACAAAGTGCTATTTATAATGCTCATTCAAGCAATCCAACAAAAACTCAGAGTTTCTGTAGCTTGGGAGCATTACTCTTGATCTCACCCTCCTCTCTGTCAGGATAATAGTTATGTGTTGGGCCACTCCATCTCTCCATAAGGTTTAATGTTCTGTTAAGAGAATGCATAATTCAAAAGGACCACTGTTGCTCTGATACATGCATAATAGTAAATCAAAGGTGTAATGTGCTGGATATTTATGGCTCGGGGTTAAGAACAAGTCTGATCAGATTAAAGAAATTTCAGTACTGAGCTTTTTGACTGCTGCAAATTCTTCCACAGGCACTCCCATGTCTGAACTTTTCTAGGCTGAAGGATTACAAAACATCTTCACTGATATAAACTGCCATCATGAAAGAGGGGCAGTGAGTTGAGACCTTAAGCTGTTTTGTCAGATTGCACTTCTGTAATGGATCGGTGGGTCCAATGATATGTTACCCAAAGATGGTACCTCAAACAGCCAGTCATGTGTCTTCCTCCCTGGAAGGGCATCTGTTTCAAAACCCAACAGTTTTTGTGGGCTGAGGAAAGGGGTGGGAGGAATCAGCTGGAACTTGTGCTTTTATCCCTCTTGCAAGATTATTACCTAATATTCACAAAAGCATTTAGGCCATTGACAAGTATTTGACTTGACAAGCCTGTGGAGAACTCAATACACTTGTGTCTGATAGATAAACTGTTCCCTGAAACAAGTCATCAGCAGAGTACTGGAAGTTGTTTCACCATACTTAAAACAAAAAATAACACAATCTGCTTAAAATTGACAATATAATACCTATGGGTATTAAGTGATTTATATAGTCCTGGTTAAATCAGTCACAGCACGGATAGGCACCACCTAGATTTCATGCAGTGATTATTTGCTGCTGCTATAGCAAAGGCAGAGCACACTATAATGTACCCTATAGCTTGGTCTGGTGGTGGTATGGAGCAGTATTTTATTCAGTCAGTTTATGCTGATTCTCCTTTTATTTACTACCCTACCCTGTACAAGCTCTCACAATCTGTTTAAGCAGAAGACTATGGGAAACCAAGGATTTTCGTGCACTTGAATTTTCTGCCCCACGAGAGATTTGTTTGGCCATTCAGTTCTAAGCCAAGACAGCTTCCTCAAATCTGTAAAACAGAGACTGATTCTCTCACTTGTCTGGCATTGTCTCAGAAACCCCTGGCTTTCCATTGCTGACCGCTTGCCCAAAACTGCACCTTGACCTTGCAAAAGCTTCAACACTTCACTCAGGATTCTGTTTAGAATAGTCACTATACACTTTGGACTGGAATCAAGGCAATAGCTCTATTGGAGTAAATAAAACTTCCTGATTTACCACCAGTACTGGTTGTAGCTAGGTCTTCACTGAGACACCTGCAACCTGCACTGGAGCTCTTGGGTCAACTGCCTGGCACCTGAAATCTCCTTGAGTAATCCTGGTCTTCTATAAGGCGAGTCCACTAAATTTATCACCACAACATGGCAAAGGAGGGTAAGGATCTCAAGATACTAGCAACAATTCAAGACTAAGCTCTCACTGCAAGTGCAGGAAAGCTTAATCTACATAGAGGTGAAAATCAAAACCAAAAGCATCACTGAAGGACCTGCAGTGGCTTTTCAGCCTTCTCTGGGAAATGTAGAAAGATAAGTGCTTCCCACTAACTCCTGAAACACTCTGCCTGTGACAGGTTAACAGCATGTTCTTAGAAAGGTGCTCCTTTTAAAATGTAACATATTCTTACAAGTACTTAGACTGATGAAACTAGGAAGGATGAGTATCCTTGCTCTACAGAAGCCATCAATTGGGGTGCCATAAGTAAAGATGTGAATGATCTTGCCTCATCTTAGTCAACTAAAAGCTGAGCATTTCATCTCAGGTAGTTTGTATTTGTTCTTCTGCAACTGCTGAGAGAAATGTCTTCAGAAAGTAAATCATCCCATACTGAAGTGACTGCATTATAGTGGGATGAATCACTGAACAAAGAGGGAATTTTAGTGACTGACAAATTAAAAACTAAAATAAATTCTAGACAGCTAAAATTAGTTGAATTTAATTGCACCCTAAATAATATGACTAATCTCAAAAAAAAAATAATAATTTTAAAAAAAGCAGAATGGAAAACAAGAATCTCTTCTCCAGTCTCACATTAATATATGAAGCATCAGGACTTTTCTTCCTTGCTGCTGAGCCTCCCTACCTTGGCATCCATTTGGCATTTATCACCAAGGGAATGATTCCAAAGGTTCAGTAGGCAAAGTGATAAAATTAGCAATTTCAACTCAGATCTAGGTTCTGAGCTCTGATCATTATTTGTCAATTACTTTCCATTTTCTAACCATTTTTTCCTCAAAAGATACCAAAAGGCCTCACTGCCTCCACAAGCTGGGGCATTTTTTTACCTCTCGGTCCTCTGTTCTTGGGCCAGGAGATCCTCATAGTGCCACTAGACACTATTTATCAAATCACAGATGAAATATTTTCATCTTAAGCCTCCATCTCCCTCACTTCATCAGTCTTCCCAAGCAAACAACTAAGTGAAGTAAGCACATAACTAAGGAAGGTAAAATCCACTTTAGGCTAGACTGGGCACAAGCTCAGGATACTTCTGTTTCCAGGCCCTACAAACAGAAGCTCTATTATTGCACATTCACCACTATGCCTCCAATGCAGGAGTGAAAAAAAAAAAGTCTTAAGTTCTCTTCCTGGGTTAACTGAGGTTAAACAGGTGTTTTTAGTAAGGATTGCAGTTACATTTTGATTACACTAGCCCACATTCTTACATCACATCATGCAATATGATATACCCAAATGGATCCTTCAGTGCCAAACTGGGGCCCCAAGCTTGATGTTGTTCTAATTGTGTTTTTCATTAATCCCTGTGACCTCTGCAAAGCATCACCAACCAAATACAGGCTCTTAGAGCCGAGTGCTGGGTTTTCTTTTAGGGGCCTTTTTTGCATTTCTTTCTTACTTTGATAGAGCAAAGTAAAAGCAAAAAAAGGGTTTTCAAATTCAGCTGTGAGCACTAAGTCTGAGATTTGTCTGAACAAAAATACATCTAAGGAACAAGTTCATTGCAGTTGGATAGTGTGTCATCCCTAGTAACCTGATCTAGTCTCCAAAAGGAAAACTCTTAACTTCTTTAAGAGGGCTTTGGACCCAGCCTCTGCTACAGGAATGCAAGCGTGAGGCAATGTATGCTGCTTTATAAAGAACTAATATCAAAGGGGTGGCTGGGGGGAGAGGCCAATTCTTGATCTCATCCTGGAGTCACTCCACACACTTCAAATATGGCCAAATTCTGTCTCCAACCACACCCTGGCAGCATAATTTCCTTTTTTAGGGATGCAATGCCTCTATCTGTGGGGAGAATCTGACCCAGGGGACCTCACTTGTTCCTGGCAGAAGCCCATCACCCCAGGAACTGGAGCTCTCCAAGGCCTTGGAGTTGCAGGGGGAGTTGGAGAATTCTGTGGAACTACCTTGGGGATGCTGGCGGTCACTGAAGTCTCCTTACATTCTGTGCAGAGGGATAATGTAATTCACTAGAAAATATGGGCCAAGTGGAGCGTGAGCAGGAGAGACATCAACTTGGAGAAGCTTCACTGGCAATATAGGGAGCAGCACTGCCACTACACGGCTCACCTACTTTGTAGCTCTGTAGGTGCATTTTCACATGCTCTGGAAAGCATTTGACAGATGTGCATTATTATGCACAGCAATAACTGGTGTATATTAAAATGAGCTGCTCAAGAGGGGAGGAGTGAAACCCTGCACCTGTTTATGCACCTTCCAATCTATCGCTGCTTCCTTGCTGAAAAACAACCATTAATTTCTACTTATTTACATAAAAGAAAATACTTTGAAGAAGATTTTTCTACAGCAGCAAGGGCAGCTGGTGCCCATTTAAGGCACTTGGTCTATCTCCCATGCACGTGTTTTTAAATTCACCTCTGAATTATTAAACAACCCATTGGAGATACTACACCAAAGGTCAAGGACACAGGATGTATTTTCTTTAGCCTGCTCACTCCAGTCCTATCACTTGCTAAGTCCCAACACAACTTTTCTAGTCTCTCCTTCATAATGTTCTATCTTCTCCTGTCAAAAAGATATTACATACAGTAGCCTTTTTTTCCTTTCTCAGCCTTTTTCAGATTCCCAACTCCTCTTATTCTTTTCAGATAAAGTCTTGGCTTCTGCACTTGTTCAGAGGAGACTGCTTCAGAGACACTAATTTGATCACTGTAAGTCCTTCTTATTTCAGAATGTAATGTGTGAGGTGAAACCCAAGCCACTGAGAATCCAGTGAGAATTCACTGTTCATTTCCATGCTCTCCACATTTCTCTTTTGCTGTCTATATTTGAGGAGGCAGCAAGAGGAAAAGTCCTGGCCCAATTCAGACATTAATGATAGAAGACCAACTAGTGATGGGAGAAAACATGACTTTTATGCAGTCCTGTTTGTGCAGCACAAATGCATTGCAGGAGTGCAGAAAGTACTGATGAAAATAGTGGCTGTGCTGCTTTCTCTTGAACCCTGGGAGAAGCTTTAACCAAGGCCCTGGCAGAAAACTACAATGGTTTGCAATTTCCCTGCCTTCCATCTGCAAAAATGGTGAACTAGCCTTTGCCAGGAGATCCCCCAGAGATCAGAAAAGTGACCAGACTCATTGTAAAATCATCCAAGAGAAAAATGAGGTGATGCAGCAGGTCATCAGGATGGAAAACTAAACAGCAGCCTTAGCCAAACTATTTCAGGACTATGTATGAGCTAAGGGCAGCTTCAGCAAACAGCTTTGATGTGGTAAAGGCAAAGCACAGAACCAGCTTCCCTTCCTAGCCCTTAGAGCTACAGGAGACCATGCATCACCCAGCCGTCACCACTTTGTCCTGTGCACTCTTGTCTGGACAAACCACCATCTGGCAGATTGGCAGGTATGCTGGTGATGGAGATAGACAGATTTCAAACGCTCATCCATCAGTATATGCTACACAACCTTGAAACCTCACATAGAAGTAGCATTTATATAGACTTGTACATTTCCCTAATCTCCCTTTTCTCTGCTATAGAAACCATGGATGGGCAAGGAAGGAAATCTCACATCAGCAGCTTGAACACAAACCTCAAATATCAGTAGGACTATTTAAGGAGTGAGGCTCAGGAAGGGTGTCAGAATAAGACTCATCTGGATTTCTTATTTCATGCTGTTGCAAGATACTTTTCTATTTCACCCACAACAGATTATTCCTGACACTTTTAGAGGGCCCCTGACCCATTTGCTTATTGGTCTGATCTTTACTAGCAATGAAACTAGAAGTCTTTGCTTACTAGACTTCTGAGGAGTTAAGAGGATACCCTTTTATATTATTCACTGAAATTGCTTCTTGGCTAAAATATTCTCCTGTCAGTGTTTTTCATGTGTTCAGCAACATCTGCAGGATGTGGAAAGAACAGAAACAAACCAGATGTTGCAAAAGGTAGTGACACTGAGAAGCATAATTATTACAGTACCTTGTTCATTTTTTTTTGGTCCATCTTATGCCTTCATACATCAGTGACTTTTACTGCTGAAACAGACTGACTCATCTAAGTTCTCTCTAAACAGATTTACAATCATTTGTAAAAATTGACATATACCCCCCATTAAAGCCAAATTTCCTTTAGCAATTTCAGAGGAAAATAGATTAGGGGAATGTGGATATTTATCTCAGACGTCAACATTTATTCATTTAGGTAATTATCACTTCATTATGCTGTCAAAGGCAGCACCGGGAAAATTCACCACCGATGAACCAAACACCACGCAAGTCCTCCACCCCTCGTGTGAGATCAGGGTGCCAGCTCATGCCTCGCTAAGCATTTATCACAGAGATGTGCCGGGGGTCCGCACGGTGCCCGCGGAGCCTCCCGTACCACGCACGCAGGTGAAGAACCGCAGCCTGGTCCCACAGCGCCCCCCAAAGCAAGACCGTGGGCAGCCCGACACCTCAGCCCGCCTTGCCTCTGCTCTGCAAGCCAGGGGGGTTCTTAGAAAAGCTGATTACTCCATTAGAAAAAGGGGAAAATAAAAACAATAATAATACTAAAAAGCATTACAGCCCTATGACTGCCTGCTACAGTGGAAACATCAGGAGAGTTTCTGTTAGATTAGGAAAACTTTCCAGTTATTTTAACTCATACTTCAGGAATTTTGTAGGGGGATCAGAAGGCCTGCTAGCTCTGCCAAATTCTGAAGGAACAAAGTATAACTAGATTAATATATAAATCTTATTAAGTAAAATGTAGCTGAATACAGTCATTTGTTATCAAAGTCTTTCGATTGTTTAACAAATTGCAACATTTTGGTCTCACGGGCTCCCTGCCAAGTTGAGGCCCAATTAAGGTGGCTGGAAATGAATAGTGTTCTAATTAGTTTAATTACAATATGATTAATTATCAAACTAATTTCTAAAAACAATGTGCAATTAGCCTTTTAGCATTCAACCCCATTTTCCTCAACAGGAGATGAAGCAGAACACGCTTGTTTGTATCGGGGGGCTTGAGGCTGAACTACCCCAGCCCAGGAGGACCTGAGGGTGCAGCAAGACACACTGCTCCCCTGCTCCTTTCACACCCCTCCATGATGGAGGGTGTGGGGGGGGCAGGGTACTGACTCCATTGCCTTTGGAAAGCATGTTGACCAGTCCAGGACTGGATCGATGTTCCTTTTCAGATTCTCAACTCAGAATTTCCCTATTCCTTTCTTCCTTCCTTTAATCCTTCTCTTAATTGGGGTTGCATAAAAAAAATCCCAAAGCATTTCATTCATGGATATACTGGCTTGATACAGTTGTTACGTTTTTACCTTTCAAAGGAGTGAACAAGCAAATCCATTTGCCCACAAACCATAAAGGTACACAAGTTCTTACCTCCAGCACATAGGGAAGTACTATAACTGCAACCACCTCATCTGTGCTCCATAATGTCACTTGCACAAAAACTATTTTCCATTTTCTGAGCATGTTTCTTTTATATTTGCCCCCCAGAGGCTATTTTCTGCCTCTGGCTACCAATCCCACTGTTTCACTCCCCCAGGCAGCAAACCATTCCAGAAATACACTTGCACCTGCATAACCTCAGTAATGTTGCACCCTTGGAAGTGAAAGCACCATCTGGTCCTACTGTAGAAAGGTTCATTACTGGAGGAATGGCCAAAGGTCACCACCTTTCATTAGCACTGCAAGGTATATAAGTAGAGTTTGGCTCCATTACAGCAGAGCTCATTGCTGAGAAATAGAAGAGGATGTATTAAAAATATAGGCACCCATTGAATGGAAGGAAGAAGCAAAGAAGTTCACTTTAATGACATGAATCCTTTAACAAATAATCAAGTTAAAAATGATCCACTTGGTATTTTGATGAGAATGGATTTTCTCATCCTGTGAACCAGAAAGAAAATGTGGCAGTAAAATAGCTTTCGGCGTGACTTAATTATCCCCAGAAAGACTTAGGAGCCTGCTCCAGCAAAGCACTTAAATGCATGCCGAACTTTAAGCACATGGACATTCTCAAGGGACTATTCATCTATCTAGAGATAAGCATATGCTTAAGTGCTCTGGCTAGACACAGAGCAAGCTGAAGTCTCTCCTCAGGGCCTGGAGTCACAGCTACCACATCTGGTAAATGGTGGCATTTGAGATGTCCTGTCCACGGGGGCCCTTGTAAGGTCCCCATCGCCCAGACTATCTGAGAGTTTCTCAGTAAGTGGAAATAATCAATCACAGTTTCCTCACCTCCTGACTGGCAAGTAGAGGAAAGATATGAAAAGGTGCATGTATCTGTAGATTAAATCAGTTTATTGGAGGGAACCAAAACTAGGAGATGAAATTGCCATATGTTTCTGCTTGTGCTGAAGCTAGTGGTCATGCCTGTTTTTCCTAGAAATTTGTTCCACAAGCTTAGGCTGGCTATTTCCAGAGCCTTCATTTATTTGTCAGCAGTGGCAAGGATCCAGTTGATGAGGCTCTTGTAAGAAAAAGGGACTGCAGAGAGCACTGACCTGTCAAGTAACTATGGTCAAACCCACCAAAGGCTTGAAAGGTGTTTGGCTGAAATGTGCATGCTGAGGAGCTGCTCAGACTGTATAAAGGCATATTGTTACAAGGACCTGGTGATGTTTTTTGGCAGAACACATGGCTAAGATCCTAGATGCTAGACTTCAGGACTAGGCGTTGCTGCTCAAACAGTGGGCTGCTGTGCTCTTGCTGCTGCTGTTCCCTAGGACTGTCTGCCAGTCAGAGCTAAGGGCATCCAGCCTCATGAGGTAGATGAAAGAGCTGGACATTGCTCATCAGTCCAAAGGCCCAGGCTTTCAATAAGCAGGATACAGAAGAAACAGTTTTCTGAAGGATTCCTCTCCTCTTTTATCTGATTCTTAAGGAAAAGAGAGGACAGGCCCTGTACCTTCCTACCAGAATTCCCAGTTAATTTTTTGCAAGGCTACAGCTGTAGTGAGAAATGCTTCTTGTGATATCCTAAGAGGATCTTTCTGGCTTGAGGAGGACTGTGAGGCTTCAAGCCAGGCAGGTTCCTCCTGTTCTCACCGGTGATGCTTTCAGCAAGACAAGTGTTTGAAACAGGTGCATTGCCAGACTTGCAAGCTGATGAGAACTGAAGAAAACACTGACCAAAAAAACCCAAAAAATTCTGGCAATAAAAAGGTTAACACAAAACAGTAGGTATAAAGATAACTTGAACCCATCATTAAAGAAATTCAGTTATTTAGTCAATTTTACTTATTTACAGGCTAGAAGATTAATGAGCTCAAATACAAACTGAGACAGTAATTAGGTTTCAAAAACATACTATAACACAATCAATCATTGCTTTGGAATATAATGACATTAGGGTAGAGCCCTCTTTCAGCTGAAGTTATTAGCATGTGATTGGTGAAGACTGGACTTGAAGAGAGAGTCTACCCCAGGGTCCTGTAATAAAATGAAAGAGGAATCTTAAATAAGGAGAAACTATGTCTTTGACCCTTTGTCCTTTGCCTGTAGATGTAGAGATACTGTATTCAGGATTTAGGGCTCTGTAACAGGACTTTGGGGAATGATGGCATTTCAAAAGACAGTTGGTATTTTACTTTAAACAAGACTTTACTTGAGACCTAATATGACACAGACGGTATGTATATGTCCTCTAATCTGGTCTTTGAGGCTATTAGCAGATCCTTTTGAGGCATTTCAGATTGCTTCTTAAAGTCTTTGCAAATACATCCATTCAGAGAAGGAATTCAAAATGTTATAGAACACAAAGTGAGGGAAAGGATAACAATTTAATGTAAAGAAAAACAGAAACTATACAAAAGTGAAGTTGTCAATCATTGTTGCTAAAGCATTTTTGCACAAACTGATTTTATATATTCCCATTGCAAGGAATCCAGGCAAATGTTCCATAAATCCAGTGTCAGCTGGGTTCACAAATAAAGAGAGGATATGGCTTTTAAGATTTAATCTGCCTTTTGAAGTCAGGTTTTTACACGTGTATCAGATTAACCCAGCAGATCAGAGGTAATTTTCACACCAATCTGAATACAAGAAAAGTTACAACAGTGTGTATAGTTTTTCAAATTTCACCCAAGTAGCTAAAATCAGGTACTTCAAGCAAAGGTTTTCAGAGGCTATGACATTTTCTCACATTCACCAAAATGTCTTTGAAAATCATATCCCAAAACCACGTGTGAGCAGCTAAATTCAAGTGGCCTAATTTTCAGAGCTACTGAGTACTCCCAGACTTCAATAATTTCAATATCCATCATCTCTAAAAACCAGACTACTTAATTTGATGTACCTACGTATAGGGTTACGTACTAATGCTAAGTGCCCAGGTTGAAGCAATGTCAGCCTTAACCCTCACACACTTCTCAGGCAAATCCACACTCCCACAAATAATTTATGCATCACCACCACATCTGAAATGAAATCTTCCTCATTTCCTTCACCTCAGGGGCTCAAAGGCACAACCCTCTGTTTTGCTACTAGCGTCATTCTCTCCAGACATCTAATTGCTATTATTTATTCACTGTGGTATTTTCAGCTACCCCAATTCCCACATGAACAATTGAAATGGGTCGCACTAAGGACATGACACATAGGAATAAGAAGCTGAAATGTATTTCCTGGCTTCAACCTCCTAACCTGAGGGAAGGTTATGATGGTTGACATGGCTGAGGTCAACAGCAATCGGTTCTAGTGGTTACTGTCACATAGATACTATGAATACTTTTGACAGCATTTCAGAGCAGGCTCAGAGGTTGATAAATCAAATGCAGAAGAACCTTAATTCAAAATGTCTTGTAAATAATCTCAAAATGGAGGAAACCGCCCCCCCATAAAAAAAAAAAAAAAAGCCAAACGAATAAAAACAAACAAAAACACAACCCAAAACAAACAAACAAAAAAAAAACAAAACAAAGAAACAAAAAAGACCCAAACAATATACAAAAGCAAAACTCTGTTTCAAAGCTAAACTGTGAAAACATAACAACATGCAATTCCAGTCAATACAATCAATCCTGATAACAAGACCAGTCAATGCAATTACATTTTATAAAATCAGTGCATTCGCCTACTATGAAAACCCAGAAAGGAAGCGAACCAGCTTCCCATAGCGTGTGACAATTACAGTTTCACCAAACACAGCTAAACAAGGAACAGAACAAGTGTAAGATCCTGAAACTTTGACAAAGGAGCCAGCACCACAAAAATCTCAAGTCTGAAGTACTGGCTTTTGTCTGGCTGCTTTTCTGACCCTTAACATGTAAATTAATTTCCAACCACCGATATAAAAATGTAATTCTTCCAGCAATATTTTTTCTGAATCTAAGCTGTTGAACCTCCCCACACTTGCCTGACAGAACCACAAATGTGACGTATGATATCAAATCAAGCTGTATGATTATGACTGCCCAGGTAATGGATTGTGAGCCATCTTTTACCTTTCCATAGCTATTCAGGGCACCTAAAAACCTGATGGAAAAACTGACTGTGTCGTTTGTCCAGCTGAAAATTCTTTTCAGTTGACCAAAAGTGAATTCAAGAATTTTGAAAAAAAATCCATTAATACTTCCAATTGTTTGGTATTAAAAACATCTAACATATTCATTTTTACACCTTCCAAAGGAGAAACCCCTCCAGAAGCCAGCACATGCCCTGCCCATGAAAAGCCTGAAAGATGAGGCTGTCAACACAGGAAATTCCCAGGTGGGAATTTTAGATTTTACATTAATTAGGCTCCCTGCTCCAAGACAAATAATGCCTTTCTTATCAAACACTACTGCTGGCCTCAGCCCTGTGGAAGAGATTGGATGAAGAGAGACTGAGCTGAGAGCAGGCAGTACAGTCTTTGTGACAGCCCTCCTTAATTTAGGAGCTAGTTTTAGGCTGGAGACTATTTGGTGATCTTGAAATAAATGTTTTAAAGTGAACTGCAATGAAGAAGGTGTAGTGGTCATGGAGGATGAGGTTGGAGATTTGCACCACGTAACAACAGGTACTGAACTCTGGGGTGTTATTCCCTTAACCTGTCTCCAGAGAAGCCTTTTTTTCTCCAGAAACAATACAAGGACTTTTGTTGCTAGACAGGGTTCCTGAGGTAAGTTCCCACCTTAAGCACAATGACTTGCCCTCCAAGGATACGCTGCAATGTGTGTGCATATCTGATTGAAGGAGAAAACCTCTTTTCAGCAGGTCCTGGGCAGTGTTCCCTGACATCAAGCTTTTTTGCACACACCCCTATCACCTTCTCCCCGGCATCTGTTTGGACATCTGTCCAAAATGGAGATATCATTAATTTATTTCATGCAGGGTTGCAAATTAGTTTTAGCCTGTGTATCCCTATGCAAGAGGTGGTTGATCATCATTGTCTGTAATGACAATGTCTGTAATGACAGTCTTACAGCAATGACTACTTTGGGTTGCATTATCCTAAAGCAACACTACTGCAAACATATTTGCAGTAAATTACTTATTTTATATTTAATTAGGAAAAAAGAAATAGGGATACAATTATTGCTGTTACATTATGCACTTGCATGTGGGAGAGAGAAAATGCATCATTTTGCTGCATTTTTCTTTTTATGGAAAAGATCCAGTTTTAACACTCCTTTCTCTTGGAAGAGAGAGCTACAGTTGTTATTGCCTGATATTTCCAGCTTAGCAACTACCCATCTGTAGCTTTTTTCATCACCAGTGTTTTACATGTGTATGAGCCTCAAACAGTCTCACAATGACACAAGTATTTGTGGATCCCTGATTTGTTACCTGCATACTTTCCTTGTACTGTTTTCTCAACAGTTTTAAATTGTCTCGGGAAATCACCATGGGATTCCATGGATCAGATAACATGAAAGGGTCTGTAAACCTAACATATGTTGAATTGTAGACTACAACGCAGAAAACAGTAATCCCTAGGCATCTTCTGGATCATCCATAAAGCTGCATACTCAGTCTTAAAGACAGTTATGGCATGATGCAACTGAATTTATTGAGAAAGGCATGAAAGAAAGCAATAACAAAGATGAGGGAAACAAAGTTAGAGTACACCTTGTCAGCCCATTATTTCATCTTTATCAGAAGAACACTGATGATTTAGTAAAGAAAGTAGTTCTTAGAGAGGAGCTATCTTCAACTTTGGCACAAGTGAATGGTTTTCAAAATTAGAAAGAACTGCTCACCAATTAGGTGCAAAAGAAAACTGCTAAATAAGAACTTGGAAGTTCTTCAGCTTGACAAGTAATGCTTGTGTAGACTTCCAGGGAAGCCAATGAGAAAGCTGAACAGCAATGAACAATCTATGCAGCCCACATCACAAGCTGGGAAACCAGCTTACATGCTAACTAGCTCTAGCACACCATCACTGCTGCTATGGGGTGATGCAATGCATCGTCCCTGTTACTCCAGGAAAAATACTCATATGCGTGTCCAATTAGAGACAGAATTCCTCACAGATGCCTAGTTAAGATTAAATGAACTATTACTTACTAAAGAACACAACTGCCTAGATGAAGAATGAATTCAGCTACAACAAACAAAGCTAAAGGTTCTTATCTCCAAGCAGGTAATACACTGATTTGGGCCATGGTCTATATCACAGCCATAGCCTGCCTGTGAAACTGCCTGGCTTTACAAAAATAGATCATAAACCAAATGATCCCAGGGACAGACTCAACAGGCAGGTCTTCCAAGACCAACTTGTTCGAGCAAGAGTTCCGGTAACTTTTGGCAACTCAATTCCATCCCAATTGCTACAGCTGGGTTCAGCTTCATGGTCTCAGCAAGACCTTCATAAATGATGAGGGTTTGAGATTGAGCCAAGCTTCTTGTCAGCGCTTCATACTTCAAGGCATTTGTATTTATAATTCCTGTTACTTAACACAACAGATCCTAGCATGACAAATCCTAGAAAACTGTTATGCCAGGGTCTTCGTTTTCAGGATTTGCACCAGAGCTTAACTAAATTAGAAAGTATTTGTATGGCATCCCTGTTGGACCTGCTGCTTGATGTTTTATGTTTTAATGTTTTAAGTAAAGTTTATTATGACAAGTCAGTGAAAGTGCTTTTAGTAGGTCAATAAATCATGGACCTATCATATCACTGGGTGACAGCTATGCAGAGCATAGAAGGAAATTTGATATTATTCCAACAAAATAGCAACTACAGCTACATCCAGCTTAGCTGCAAAGTCACATCACCCTGTTTACTGTGAACTGAAGAGGTAAATAATTCTATTTTGGGGAAGGAATGCAAGGCCTTTGTAGATTTTTATCTGACTAGTATTTCTAAAACTTGGGGGGTGAGAGCAAATAAATTCTTTTTTTAATCTAAAATGGTACTCTGGATGACCACTGGGGAGTCTTTTCTATAATTACTTAATGTGGAGGAGTGGGGATGGGGCTGGGCAGAAACACAAAAGCAGATGAAAAAAGGGTAAAAAAAGATTTCTGAGAGATTGAATTCAGGGTTGGAACCTTTCAAACCATATGGAAATTTAAGTGCTGTTTAAAAAAATTTCTTTCCCTCATTATTACAGTCAGGAGGTGGGGGGAACAACAAAAAATGCTCATTTTCTACACAAGACAGCAGCACACCTGTCAGATCAAGGGGTGTGCCTAAGAAATCAACAATGTAAGAAATCAACAATGACCCAATTGCACTTCAAAACTGTCTATACCTAATCAGACACATACGAAAGGGCTCTCATAGACATGAGGCAGAGTTTGGAGAAAAATTTACAGGGGAAAAAAATACTCTTTCCATCTTCTGTTCCACAGTGCTTCCAACTGCATGGCTTCGACAGCAGTAGCAGCTGCATGACTCCTGGTGCAGCCCTGCTCTGTGTCAGGCGGGTGTTGGGGCTCCACAGCTGATATGACATCACGGGAGGACTCGTGGCTGGAAGGCACCAGGGGAGACTCATTTTTGAAGCATCCAGTGAAAATTAGACTAGAGAATCTACTGTCATGTTTTCTTCAAACATAAAGGACACAACCATGTGTGTTTGTTCTGGATGCCATTTCTTTTTCTGACTGTAAATTAAGGGATTTAACATACATAACTGTCTTTGTGAAAGCACTGCTACAATGATAAATTATCCATGGATTCCTCTGCCATTAGGGATTATATTATAGTGCCAGATCTGAGCAACCTTGGGCAGATAACTTTTTTCCTGTCTCCCTCTCTGCTCCCTTGGATAACCTTGCCCTTTTAAAGTATAAGATCATAAGGGTGAATTATCACATGCACTCAATTTTAAAGCTATTGATGGTCTTATGTGGAGGATAAGAGTAGAGTACAGTATCCTTAGTAACTCTCTGCACTGCAGTTGTATCTTACATCTTTCCTGAAGGGTTAGAGTCCTACTCTTCCAAGTACTGCATACAGGGAAAAAAAAAGGGGACATTTCTCCTCTTAAAAAGACGTTTTTAAACCCCCCATTTGCACATTAAAGCACTGTTCAAATTACTTGCAGATTCAAGTCTGAATGGAAAGGCTGCTCAATCTGTAGTATGAGGTTTACAATTAAGGATTAAGGAGGTAAACTAAGTCTGCAAATTTAGAAGAAAATAACGGATTATCTTAACTTTCGTTTCACCAAGGAATACAAAAGAAAGAATGACAGACTGAAAAAGACAAAAGTACACTGTTAATCTCAAATAACTACCGTTGTACTGAACAAGGTGCTTAGAGTGAATCACATGATTCAGTTGGATTAATTAAGAAAAGAACATAATTCTGTATAAAATACAAGGTCCAGCAGCAGAGCGTAAAGATCAGAGAGCAAATTTGGTGTAAAATATGATGAGAAAGGCAAAGATGGAGAATTGAACAGAGCAAGACTACAGCAGGGGTTAAGATAAATAAGGCATTTTTAAAGTACATATGGAAGGAGAGGGCAATGAAGGAGACAGAAGGGCCTCTTAAAAATGGCAAGGGTGATTTATTGACACAAGTAGTAAGGGCATTGTTTAAGGGAAAAAAAGATGAAATTAATTCTTCGCCTGAGTGTGCAGAGAGGAGAGGGGACAGATGACAGAAACAGACATAAATTTCCCAGAGGAGAAAGATAAATGCTTAAGGAAATCAAGATCATACCACTGCTGGTGATCAAGAAAGTGGAATGTTGGAAAACTGAAACAAAAAACCTGCAGGAACAAACATGATGTATCCCAGAATCTAAGGGAGAGGGGAAGAAATGCTGTGGAGACACTTAGAACCTGGAAAGCACTTGGCAGGAAGCCGTATGCACTGGCAGAAATCTGACACTGTGCTACCATATGGTTAAAGCTAAATTCAGGTTGTGGATGCCACCCAGCAAGCTGGTATTTTTGCTTCAAAGACCTTTTGGCAGCAAAGGAAATTTTACTAGCAAAAAAAAGGCCAGTTGTGTTTGCTTCCTTCTTGCTTGCCTGGTTTCCTTTCCACCACCTGCTTTCTGAGAAGTTAACTTGTGATAGAAAGGATGCCTGTGAGGCAATATTCCTGAGGAGCTGCATGGCTACTGTGCTTTCCCATGGCATATCTCAGATGCCCTGTTGCAGTTACACCACTTGGTACCAATGCACCAAGGTGTACTTCTACCTTTAAACTGAAGATTCTAAACAGTTCTAGAAAATAGAAGCCTTACCAAAGGCATAGATAGGGAATCCACGTTAAATTGCAAAATCAGTCCACAAACCCTAAAGGACTCAGCCCTGCATGCACCAGCTTGGCTTTAAGCACATGATTATTCCACTGATGACAGTAGAATTGCTCATGAACAACCATCTGAACACACGTGCTTCTGTTCCAGTGAAGAAGCAGTTATTAAACTGGGCCTGCAGCATGTATATCATACAAATGGAAACAGCAAACACAGCAACAGAAGGACTAATGTTGGAGGGAGATGGTGTCAATGACATGCACTTAAGCAGACAGTCAGGCCCTAAAAGAATTTGTGTGGAATTTGGCTACACTAAGAATAGATGGTACTCAGAGCAGCCATGGGGCAGCTGCTACTCGTAGAAGTTTAGAATGGCTATTCTAAACTTAGTGTGCAAGCATTAAAAGGTGGGAAATACTGAAGATATGCATGGAAGCTCTCAGGGGGAAAAAATATGAAATAGAATAAAAATTGCTGATTGAAGAGCACAATCAGGCAAGGTACTGAGTGCTAGCTCCTCAAAGGAGCGTCACCGATTGAAATGCAGCCCCTACCTACTTCCTTCCACTCCCACCAATGAAATTTCAGAGCTTGGCACCACACAGGATCATTTTTTTTCACTAAGCAGGGCCTAATCCCAGTGACATCACGGGCAGACCTTTGAACAACTCCAAGGGTTGGTGTGGACTTTCACTGAGAATATCCAGTCTCATCATCTACAGCACATCCTCCAATTACCACCAAGTAACTGGCTTTACTCTGCTGAGGATGCCTTTGATAACACTCTCAAGCAGCACAGAACGCAGGGCTGTGAAAACAAAATGGGTTGATACCAAGAACAACTGGCTGTGTCAAATACAAGCAGCACAGGTGTGAAGAGGGCAACAGGGAGAATTCAAAGACATGGTGTGAACCCTCAGTTGATCTGTGGCCAGGGGCTGTGCTCTGTATTCTTTGGGTGAAACTCTGACTGGCAATCACTCGGCGACCTTTGCAGATGATAATGACATGCCTAAAATAAATAGAAATGCAGCTGAGAAATTTAGGACAAGACAGAAATAAGAGCAGAAGCTGTAACTCTTTAGGAGACTTATAATTTATGACTGTTCAATGGCATGAGTTCAACTGTGACCTCTCAGCTGGCAGCTGTCTTTATGCTGCTTTCTCCTTCCACCTGCCTAGTGAGAAAACAGCCACTGTCTCTGTGAGCATGGATAAATCTGTCACAGTGACTTACACAATGAACTCTCTGGAGGGAGACTGAAGTAGTCCAGAGAATAAATCTAATCCTCAGAAACAGTAGCAAGGTTGTCCAAGTTTACAGCATCTCCTTTTAACCCCTTTGGTGTGGACCTTAGTGGCTATAATTATAACTGGCACTGACATACTGAAGTTGGGAATCCTCTGCAACATGATGAATGTCTCACTCAGAACAAGTCAGAGTTGGACACAAAAAGCACCTGGGACAGGACAATGATGCAATATGCAGCTCTCATCTGAAGTGGTAACCCTGGACTTAAAATCCTTTCCCAGAGACATAGCCAGGTCGGCAAAATGTTTTCATGGGAGAAAAATACCTTTCACTTGAAGTGGTCAGCTCACAAGGACAAAGAGCTGAATTAAATAATTACATTTTAATGAAAAAAAGGCATTATTAGTTTAGATGGATTAAAGGGCTCCATCCACTTTTTCTACTCTTGTGATGGGAATACTGCAGATGTTAAACTGACACCAAATCTAACACATGCCAGACAGACATCATCCCCTAATAAAATCCCTCTAAGACACAGCATCTTGGTATGCTCCAGCAGAGCACTTTATCCCAACCAAATGGCTAGCTGTGACTGGCAATTATAGTTTGTAAAAGTAGCTGATGTTATCTTAAAATTAACATTTTAAAAGAAAAAAATATCAGAGGCTACTTTTTGTTCATGATTAATATTAAGAATTCATATCTAAATAGCTCGTAAGAGCTTTAAACATTTATCTATGTTGTGAGAGATGGTAAATTCATTCTAATAGGTAGTAGCATAGTAATTGTCCATGAATGCAGCTTATCTTGAACACCTTTTGCAGATGTGTTTGGACTCCTTTCAAACTTATATCCAACTTGCCTATGACATCTGTTGAGCAACACATGACGAAGACCCTAGTACAAAGGCAAGAAAACTACAGCATCATACAACATTATGGATGCCAGGACCCATACCAACTCCACAAATAGCTCTCTGGGCAAGCCCATTATTCTCACCAGACCATGGTTTTATTAATGCAATTTCTTTCTCCTGGAAAAATGATACAGTCTCAGATAAGGAAATACAGAATATACAGATAAGGAAAGTTATCCCAACATCTGCAAAGCCGCATTCAACTTCACCATACTGTGGCATTGCTCTGGAGGTAGCAAAAAAAAAAAAAAACCCAAAAGAAGTAGGTGAAAAGAGGCTCTTGCACTCACTTTCCCTACTGAAAAGGCTGCTTTGCAGAAAGGATTATTTTTATTTTTCTTCTAGGCCCTGAAGAGTACACTGTGATTGTTCTAAAATATTCTCATCCCTCTTTTATTCTCCTCCTCACCCCTGTTTTGTGTAGGATTTACAGAGTGAAAGTCCTCTGCAATTTTATCTCCTCTACTCCTCAAACCTTATCACACACAACAGATACAGCTTTCTTCTATTGTGCTTAACTTGTCTCCACCCCTTTTCCTGCAGTGCTTAGATTCCAGTAGTCCACAACCTTTACCATTCCTTAACTAATGGAAAGAAAACTTTGTGTGAGAGAAGTACTATTTGTACATGAAATTACAAGACTTTCTAGTCTATTATGGCAATAACACTCAAACCTTCTGGCCTCAAACCTTTTTCTACATCTTCACCATTAGTAACAGCAAAGGCTCTCCCTCAGACTTTATCCATAATTCCTACTTTGTACCTTAAGCTTTCAAAGAACAGGGAAGCCTTTGATGGGACGCAAAAGAGCACTGATCAAAAGTAGGCCAAATTTTCCAAGAAGATTTCATGATAAAATTTAATGCCAATACCAATCACGTGGTAGGAGTCACCTTTCAACTACCAAGAGAAGCTCTTTTGGCATGAAGACAGCCTGAAAGCAAGGAACTGGACTGTGACCCTTCAAAGAGCTTTTCTGAGGACAAAAGGTAATAAAAAAAATTAAAAAGCAGGCTGTCAAGAACTCCTATACAAGTGACAAGTCCCTGACCAAGTCCCACAGTAACATTATGAAGAACTGTGCGAAGAAATCATGCAGTGTGCTACTCAGACTGCTAAAGCCAGATGCTCAAAGGTGCTGAGTAACCTCAACTTCACATGACCTGAAGGGAGCTGGGAATACTTTGACATCTTTACCATCCTGCAGAACTGGGCACTGAGCAAACAACCTTGCATATTCTTTTATCTTTAATTGTATATTTCCATGCTGCTTAATTATCTGATGCCAAAAGCATGTTGCTAGAAGACATGAGAGGCACATCCCAGCAATGGAGATGTACTGCAAGCTCCAAGATTCAGTTCATAAAAGCACTATAGTAATCTTAATATCCCAGACCCAGTTGACAATACAATAGTGCAATGTAGCATAACTGCCTGCCGGGTAAGGGGGGCATATGACAGAAAGAAGGGGAGGGAGATCAAGGTACTGGCCAGCAGAGAAAAACTGTCTTACCTCATTGCTCTCCTGCCAGAGATTTTGTTCTCAGTCCTTTCCCTCCCATGTTTCAGGTATCATCCTTCTCTTTCCTTGCTTGTTTTCCAAGAGGACTCACATCTTGGTTAAGAGTTTATTCCCCTGTGGCATTAGACACTACTACATAGCAGCAAGCTGATGACACTTTCTTATAGATCTAAGGCAATAAGATCTCTTCAAGAATGTTTTGACCTTCCTAACTGATGTTCTTCCTCAGCCTGCTAAAATCCCTTTCTAAGCATCCCTACTTTCAGAAGTATGATTTCACATGCCCCCTCTATTTTACACAGAGTAAGGGGAGCTCTTGCTCTCTGCCTTGTCTGAACTGATACAACTCAGAACATGGCAAAGGATGTGAGGAGTACGGGTAAGCCAACACACTAATTGTCACAAAAACAGGGACAAACACAAATCCCTCAAGACCATACCTTCAATAAGTTATTCTAATGAGAATGTATTCTTTCAGATTAATTTATTTTTAAAATAATAATTACTTGTTAGAGGCTAGATTTGAATCTGAGCCACAATGATTTATACTCATGATCTCGCCTACTGAGCTTCTCCACACATTGCAGGACAGCAGTCTGTATTATCAGCAGGGTTCCCTCAGTACACTGCTCACCATCCACCCACCGTGGTGGTGTCTGAAGCAATGGACTGAGGGAGCAAAGAGTCACAGCACTCAGTCTTCCAACTGCAGCAAGTCATTTTCTTATTTATGTCTGAAAATGGGATATTACTGCTGGGCCTGGTTGTGGAAGCTCCAAAAAAATAAGTCTGAGGGAATAGCTATTGCTATGGAATGTTGTTTGCTCAGCAAGATTTGGGAAGGAAAGGATCTATTTTGTGAATTGAAATTATCCCCTTAATGAATCTATTTCTAAGTATTTTCAAAGAAAAAAAATACTCATACTTTATTTTTGTTAAAAAAAAGTGTTAGCTATCCAAAAGTACTGAACAGCTGTCCTGAAATAGCAGATTTTCCTGTGGTTTTTTTATGATTCAGTTCATTCCACAATTTTGCAATAAGAACTGCAGACAGTTCTATTTTGCTTGCAAGAAATATGCACAATATGGCATGTGCCTCATAATCTTCCATGATTAATGTATAAAAACATAGTCAGAACATATTTATACGATGGCTTGTAGAATTACAGAGATTGATCTTGGTTTCACTCAACAGCCAATGGTTAAGGAGTACTTTAATCTGCTACAGGTGAAAAGGTAATGCAAACACTCTTGTGTTTATTTAGGACAGCTATTGGGAATTTTTCATGCCATATTTCAAATACAAATACTCTTTGGCTGTCTCTGAGTCAAGGAAATATAAAGTCATTAGTATATGGGTTTCTACATTCTATTGTAAATATTAAAATTACACAGGTCATTTGACCCAAATTGAGATTTCTGCCTAGTTTCTTCACAATCTTGGCTTCCAGGGGACTGTGAGATGAAGCAGTCTCCATCATGGCATCACAGTGCTGCAAAGCCACTCCCTAATAAAGTGGGAATGGTATTTCAGGACATTCTTGACAAAGGCTTCAAGCCACCTAAAGACTGAGAGCCTGATGTCATCTGAGTTAAGGAAGAAGCTTCCTTTGCTTTTCAAGACT
Source organism: Corythornis vintsioides (assembly GCA_025447755.1). Taxonomy (NCBI): domain Eukaryota; kingdom Metazoa; phylum Chordata; class Aves; order Coraciiformes; family Alcedinidae; genus Corythornis; species Corythornis vintsioides. The sequence goes on along the minus strand of JAOEGS010011956.1, from coordinate 212,586 downwards.
AAACACTGTTTGTTTGTTTTTTTTAAAAAAAAAAAAGCGCCTTATGTGAATAGGCTTCTTGAATCTCTTCTGTTTTTCTCTGATGTACAGGTTAAGATCCTCATCTGCTGTCAGATGGATTACCATTTTGGCATTCAAATGAGAACTCAACCAAGGAGTCTCCAAGGAAGAGCTTATACAGGCTAACCATGCTCAGTGTTCAGCAGATTAGTTGAAATGAGTATTTTATGGAGGCTTGGACTCATTTTCATAACAACAAAGGAAGTCTCCTACAAGGATCTAAGGATTGAGGTGTCCGATGCAAATTCACTCATTACACAGAGCACCTCTTCAGCAGGGTCACAATTTACTGCTTGTGTTTCCTCTCAGGAGATTTGTGTTTCTTCTGCAAGCTGAACTTCCAAGCCTAAAACTACCTAGTGTACTTATTGTGTTTCATGTGCTAAGGCAAGAATCTCCATCCCAAACCCCTCTTAAGAAGAAATATCTTCATTTTATTCATACATTTAGAAAATACCACTATATCAAGGAACACTTAAACAATGAATGATGGGATAAAACTCCAACAGCAGCAAAGTGCTCATGAATCAAATAGCATCCCAGAACCTTTCTCTTAATTCTTCTCCCTCATGCTAACCACACAACGTCCCCAAGAATCCCATCTGCTTAACCTCTTTTTTTGCTGAGTGCCTGGAAGGCCTCAGGTCTAGTAGCTTTTTACAGTTCATCTCTGCTCTGCAAAACCATAGAAAGAGACTGGAAAAAAAATGAAAACAAAATGCAACAGGAGAGATCAGCACAACCCCAAACATGTTCTGGGTCAAACCTACTCTGAAGAGGAGCTCTGGGGAAAGGGACCTGGGGGTCCTGTGTAACAGAAAACACATGGAAAAACTTTTTAACAGTGAGGGTGACAGAGCTCTGGAACAGGCTGCCCAGGGAGGTTGTGGAGTAATTCTCTGGAGACAGTAAAAACCTGCCTGGATGTGTTCCTGGGTGACCTGGTCTAGGTGATCTTGCTCTGGCAGGGAGGTTGGACTAGATGATCTTTCTAGGTCTCTTCCAACCCCTAACATTCTGTGATTCTGTTATACAGAGCTACATCTCCATAGAAGTCAGTCAGGTTTTCAAAGCCTGTGCCCTTCAAAGTGAATTTGACTCATGACATGGCCTAAGAAAACTTACTGCCTGAAGCCTGGAGTACCTTTATTCAGCTTTGCAGTGATGAAACTGTGTACAATTTCAGAGCTACTTTTCATCTCCTTTGAATATTCAAGTGACCCAAGCAGTCAGTGAGTCATGAACAGCAGTAGATGAAGCCTTGGGCATTTTTAGTCTAACAGACTGAAAATATCAGACAGAAGCTACATCCAGTAGCACAGGGTTACTCTGAAGAATGAACAATAACCATTCCATGACAGCTTACTTCAGTCTAAGGTTAGTTGTAGAAGAGTAGCCAGATATTAATGCACCACTAGGGCTTGGGAGAGCTGGGTGCAGTTCCACAATCTAAGAAAGACTTTCTGTATAATTTACACTCAGAACAGTTATTAACTTCGGGCACCAGAGTTCAGAGCTGTGGATCCACATCCTGGATGCAGACAAGAAGGCAGAGGTAGTGAGCGTGGCAATGAAGGCAGACAAGACTCCTGAGGTAGACAGTGCGGGCCTTCAGCAAACTATCTCAATTTCAGGGACAATTTTATTCATTCATAACATTGTGGGATAAATACAACCATGCTCTGGCACAGCTCTTTCTCTTTGCCCACCTTGTAGAACTTTGGAACATGGGGAAATACCAACAACGTTTGTTTGCATCATTTGACACACAGTGGAAGTGCATCTTTCTGGATTATGTGAGCAGTGACATGCCACTGCAACGCCCATTGTCCTGTATGAAAAAACACCTTCTGTGGGGGTGGCTTAAAAGCATAAATGTGGCACAGGGTTCTATAATCACCAAGACCAATCCAACCTACAGTATAAAGGACTTTTAAAAATATGCTAACTCATGCTTGATGGGTATTCTTAAGTAGCTCCTTCTGACCAATTAAAGCACTAACTGAAATGCTTTTACTCCACACGACACTGTCTGTGCAGAGTAGGCAAAGGTGTTGACATCCTTTGAGGCTTCTCTCATTCATAGGAAGGTATCCCTGCTTCAAGAAACTGGGTAGGCTGGACAGACAGCACATGCCTAGAAGCTGGTAGTTATGAGTTATCACCTCCAAAAAAATTATTCATTCACTGTCTGTCACAAACTCTTAACCCTTACATTTGGGTTTTATTTTGGTTTGTTGTTTTTTTTGTTATTGTTGTTTTTTTAAAGTCCTATTTAACACTGTTTGACATGGGGTTCCTCACACAAGCTTCTCCAGCAGCCCCGACCTTGCCTGGGAACGACGCTCGTAGGCATTCAAACACAGTGTTAGTGTGCCAAGGGCTTAGAGAGAACAAAGTCAGATCAAAATATAATTTCATCCATTGGGTCCATGAGCTACTGGCTGTGAATGTAAAGGAATTATCACACACGAGCTTACTCCTACAGACAGCCTGGCAAGAATGCATTCCCATTCAGTTAAAGATCCTTCACAGGGAGCAATAGAAAGGTTCTGTTCCTTCAATATCTTTTCATTCCTTTTCAAGAGCATTTATACAAGTATTCAGGGGCTTAACCAGAAATGAAAGAAATTCATTTTAGGTTATGTGTATTAAGAGGCTCTGGGACTGTTCTACCCATCTGACTGTGCTAAAGATTTTGTTAGCTGACTCTTTTTTTACCTCTGGTAACTACCAGTAAATCCCAGGACTGGATTATTCTCTCCACCTGAAACAAATTCACTTTTCACACTGAGAAGAATTCAAAGTATTTGAAGATGTATGGGAGTCATTCAGCATATTTACTGAAGAATTTACTTATAACCCCTTATAAACATCTGTTGCATTTTAGCTCAGTAAGTGTAAATAACAGAAATGCAACTGCATGTGCATGTTGTATGCCACCTCTTAGGAAAAAAAAATAAAGCAAAACAAACAAACAACAAAAAAACACACAAAAAAAACCCCAAAACAACAAAACCCACAAAACCAACAAACTCAAGTTCCAGTTCTTCTACCCACCACTTGATCACTGAAAAATATAAATAAATAAATGTTCAACATAGTGCTTGTAGGAAGCAGATTTGATTAATGGGCTAACATGTTAAACCATCTGCTCTTGAGGACCCAGCCTTGAATCCCAATGCCCCTTGCTGGGTCAGCATTTCTTCTGGTGTTGAGAAGCAACATTAACTCTACCAGCCTTTGCTTTTAAGAAAGAAGAAATGGGGAATTTCATTTGCCTCAGAAAAATAGAAACACCTTTCTAGATTCTGAGCACAGATGTTAGCAAAGTTCGGTAGTTAGGAAGTATTACATTGGCATTTCCTAGAGAAAAACAAAATAAAGCAAAAAAACAGGTAATGCTACAACTCAAAAGGACTGAGGTCAAAACATCTCTCTGGGAGCACAGAATAAGCTGATCAACCTTGGAGATGAGTGTCATAAAATAAAAAGGACCTGGAGGTTCTCTGTGGCATACTGAATAAATGCATTTCCTGATGTTGTCTTTGATAGCGTCCCTATCAGCTTGTCATTTGGGGAAAAGGTAATGCCGACCCAGCAATAAATGCTGTAATAATGTTCGGAACCCTTTGAACTAGATATCACAAAAGCTAGGGGCAGTCAAAATGCCAAATAAAGTTAACTAAGCACAAGAGTGGAGGCCAGAGTCAGATGCTCTGAGCTGAATGTTAGATCAAGGAATGAGATCAACAAGGTGCTTAAAGAGTCATTTCCTGGTTAACTAGGGAATCTCCAGCAACCTTTGTAGTCTTTCATTCAAGCCTTAATAAAAGAATAGAATGTGGGTTTTATAAGGGACAGAGAGATACAAATGCATGTTCATTTCAACTCATCAGATCTAACTGGAACTGTTTTGGGAAGCTGCTATCCCTAGTGCAACTTTTCTATTAAAGTTATCAGAAAGAAGATAAAATTAAATATTTCAGCTCTGAAAAACTGACATAACATTTGGGTTCTTGTCGCCAGTGCCAAGTGCCTTACTACAAAGTCATTAGTAATAATTCCTCATTTTCACCCTACAAATGTTTTAATCTTTTTTTATTAATAGTAGCAATTAGTAGCTTACTAGTATTTTGTGCATAAGAAGTGTATGGAAAATGAATGATAATCAGACAAAATAGTGTTTATTCCCCTACAGACATTAGCTACTCAGTTTTAAATATGACCTACATAAAAATTGTGGCAATTCAAAACTATGAGCAAGGAAAACCTAGTAACTATAAGCAACGGTGAAACAACTGTCCTGGATATGCTGAACCCATAGGCATTAACACCACAAGAACCGTGCCAGTAGGATCACAAATCCAAAAACCCTTAACTCAGCAAGAAATCTCCTTTTGGTTTCCAGTGCCAATGTGTTACTGCAGCATTTCCTCTAGCAGCCACCTGGGAAAAGTATTTCCAATGTGCCAGTGACGTCCCAGCAATTTTGAAGACACTTGTCTTTCAAGTCCAGTTTTGACTTGGTGACTTGGGACTGTGCTTAGTCCCTTACTGTAGATACCTCCCTTACATCATCCCAATTACTTCAACACATCACAGTTACTACACAGCAACTGGCAACCCAAAAGATAAGGAAATGTGAAAGGCTTTTTCCTTTCATAGACATAAATATACATGTGTAAGTAAACATATTATGAATTTTCATACTTGCTACTACATAGTGTACAATAGCAAAGGTGGGTATTTCATTATACACAGGCAGTTAGGTGTATGTGTTTGTGTTAACATGCTACATATGCCAGGCTTATTATGATGACTGACTTGGTGGCAAATAAGGCAACATTCTCCCAGAGGGGAAACACCAAAAGTGGCACTTTTTTTTTTTTTAACTTGAATGCAGTCATCAAGTACTCTTGCCTTGTCTTTCACAACAGAGACAGAACCATGATGCAGTGTTTTCAGACTCGAGTGATCAGCCATATGTGTTTCACTGAACATGTTGAGCCAGAAACCACTGCCAGCACTCACTGAATTCCCTATAGTTCCACGTGAGTAACACAAGAGAAAATCTGCCTCTGATTACTGAAAAAGATGCTGTGTTTTTCTCACATGTGATAGTTTGTGCTGCTGGTAGCATAAAATCTAACACCAGTTGATGGTACATCTCTCCCCGAGTTCCTCTACCCTTGAAGGCATCACAGGAGAGAAGTAACACGACCATGCTCTTCTCACCCCTCATCTTTCATGCTCCTGTGAGTGGTGTTGCCTCTTTTGACACACATAGATCACTGTTCCCACAGCAGCCCATTTATTAGCCTTGGTAGGTGAGCTATAGGTGAAATTTGAGCCCTGTTGCACAGTGTTCTGTGCAATTCAAGAGATGTCCCCAAGTCCCTCCCAATTCTAACAGATGAGATTAAAAAACAATTGGAAGGAGAAACAAAGTACAGGCAAGACCAAATGACATGTGCAAGAGTTAAAAGGAAAGGAGTCCGATTTATCCTGCCCTGTGCATTAATCTGAGGGCACTGCACTTTCCTCCATTTATCTTTTGAAACCGAGGCAGAAGACAAGCTTGAGCAGCAAATTTTTTCACATTGACTGGACAGGAAATGTTAGAAACAAGCAGTAATGGGTGGCTTCTGACTGAAATAGTCTTGACATACTGAAGGTTGTACAACATTAAAGTAACGTCAATACTTATTATACAGATACATGTATTGATTGTGCAGTAAAATCATCCAAAGCAATATATGCTGTAATAATAATTGAACTCCATTCAGAAAAAGAACCCTGACATGCAGAGAAGGAAAAATATAAATGGATATAGTGTGTGTATATATATATATTAAATTAGCTAATGTGGGCATCTGATTACTGAGCAAACAGGAGTTACTACAAACCACATGTCATCTTGCATGAACAAAACTAAGACATTAAGGCCACATTTCTAAAATACACCATCTACAGCTCATTGGAATTTGCCTGTTCAGTGAAGCTGAGAAAGTGACTGTAGCAGTCCACTTTGTAAAGTGCCCAGTAAGGTGCCCTGTATTTTCTCTCATTTGCCTTATGAATTACTAAGGAATTTCTGCATTTAGTGTTACCACAGGACACATCACAAACAACATGCTGTGCTTTCACCATCAGGGCATTGCTAAGGAAGAGCAACTGTTAATTCAGAAGAGATTTGAATAAAAATAAGAACAACTGAACTGCTTTCCAAATTCAAATGGATGTGGCACCTCTTTATTCCCCCTTCCTCCTTCTTCAAGTATGGCTTAAGGAAAAAATTAGCCTGCTTTGGAATTTGCTTTGTTTTTATTATCTCTGGTGAAATTGGGTTTATTTAACTAAACTGACTGTATATTTAAGTCTCTAAGTTCATAAGTTATCCGCATAGTCTTCCTGAATTAAGTGAAATATCCGCATAGTCTTACTGAATGGTAACCATTCCAGCCATAGGGCTGCTTATACAGCATATTTTGTATTCCTTCACCAGATGACTGGTTCTTTTTATTTTCTTTTTGCTTTTAACAGGAGAATAATAATATTCAGTATTGAATTAGTAATAAAGTTCCAATTAAAGACTGTGGACCTGTTTGGACTTGCAAATATTTTTAGGAGTACCAGTTTGTACATGGTACCTGGTTGTTGGCCAAAGCCAAACACTAGCAAGGACTCAGTCATCTGTTTACAAACCTGTTTGCAATGCTGATTTTGGTTATTCTTGTAATTCTTGACACTAACCTCATAACCAGTTTCTCTCTTGGAGGAAAAACAACAGCGATACATACACCTTAGGCCATAGTTCTGACCCAGTTTGAAGCAGGTAGTAGCACAACTGGCCTGATGAATGTTTCCAGGCTGACACAAAACAAAATGTTTTGTATAAGTTCTAGATAAAAAAATTTTCAGACTCTCACATTACTATCCTTGTAGTCACGTGGCTCTCCAACACCTACACCTCCAGCCTGTACCCTCCAGGCACATCTGACCTGGACCAAGAGCAGTCACATGAGAAATAAAACTGATGCTGGCAACTTGCCTCAGAAACACACAATCATACAAATGGCTTCAACTACCATTTCATTCCATCAATACGCCTGTATCTGCCTAAAGACTGTATCTCTTTGCAACAGCCTATAACCATGACATTGAAGGATCCAATTTACTCTCTGTGCTCAGAGTTGGCCAGAGACATGCCAGGAGCTGTAGATATGACTAGTTAAGGCAGTGCTGAGTTTAAATGCCTTGCTTCTCTGTACTCTGCATATCTCACTTTACATGTCTGGGTGGCACGATCACACAACACAGCTAGTCTGGGCCAATCAGATACATCTTATGTCATTGAAATTAACAAGACCCACTTCAACCTGTTTACTTGAATTGCTTCTACAAGTTAACATACACCAGAAGCAAAACAAATATTAGTATTTTTACGACTTCTTCAGATATCTACACTGGGAACTGGAGGATTTCCCTATGACACTGCTGGGCTTTCTTTGTGCCAGAGAGAGAGATTCAACACTTCTCCCAGTGGTGGCTAAACCCTCGACATCTGTAACAGCAATTGAAAACACCTCCTGGAATAGCCTTCCTTAAGCTTCTTTCCAACAAATTTTTAATATTATTATTTTAATTTCTATTCTTTTCTCTTTGGTTTAAGAGAAGTTTTCTAGGCTTGCTAAGACTGCTGTAATCAGTGGTTAAGGAATGACAATGTTAAACAGCCCAAAGCAAGTATAAAAACTGGACAGGAATAAGACCACAGTCCACCTGTGTCCCCATGTATCATGCAGTTGTAGGTAAGAGTCAACATCAAACTTCATTGTCCTTCTCTGTCTTTGTATATTTTTCTTGTCCTGTCCTCAGGGCAGAGAGGGAATTATGTTCTGAGACAGCAGCAACAAGAATAGTTCCAACACAACCCTCCTGTCTCTGGAAAGGACAACTTACAGCTATTATATCCCCATCAGGGGAAAACCTTTATCTCCACCACTAAAAGGAAAGGGAAGAGAGGCAGTTAAAATAAAAAACTTACTGAATGACTGACTTTATAAGTGCTTAACTACTGTCCACTTTATTTTCTAGCCTGATAAAAAGATAGCTAAAGATTGTTTTTGTTGCAATCTAGAGTAGGCTACAATCCTCATGTTCAAAATGCTTGGGTTTATTCTGTTTTTATTATCTACTGGCAGCACCAAGTTAAGTTTAAACTTTTGTCTCTGGACTATATTTCCAAGAAAGAATAAGAAAGGAAATCCTAAATCCCACTGGCAAGTGTCCAGTGGTGAAGCCAACCTAATTCCTGTTAATTTTAATGCTATTACTTCGGAGAAATTCCCATTTCCAGGGAATTTTTGCTTCAGCAGTCATTATAACACAATGTTCCCAACACACATTCCCAAGGTTAGTTTGCTCAGGTGCCTGCAGGTGGTAAGAAGCAAGGGGCCACAGCATGGAGGTCCTGAGAAGGAAGCTCTCAGCCTGCATTCACCCACCAGCTCCAAGCAGTGCCCACATATTAGGAAGCCATGTGCCATGCTGCCAAGGAGAAGCTGCTCTACAGCACTTACTGGTGACCCCAGTGATGATGCTGCATTTCAGAGGTGTCACAAAAGAACACTCCAGACCCTACTGGACTTTGTGAGATGGTCTAGAGACACCTCAGCATATGATAATTTAGTCAATATATAAAAAAAGAAAAATTAAAAGGAAAGGGAGTGGGAGGAAAGTAGAACCCAGATAGAGAAAAGGAGCACAGTCTGGTTTGGTTTTGTTTTCAATGCCTTTTTTTTTTATTTTCCCTGAACTGAAACTGGTTGCATTTTGCTTGCAGCCCTGTTTGTATCATGCAGATACACTAATGATTAATGATGTGCTGAGTGGTTCAGAGAAATTCAATTCAGACCCACAGATACTTGTCAGTCCCCAAGGAAAGAGAGCATTTTTTTAAAAAACTGACCCACTAATTATCCATGAAAGGATTCAGGTAGCAGAGTACACTTGACCTGATCCTTGATGGCAGCAGCAGGTCTGATTCCATGGAGCTTTTCTTACTACTTTAGCTTTCCTGCCTCAAAACTTGAAAGGTCACAGTCTAAGATCAGCTTCCGCTCCTCAGTAGTTTCCTAAATTTTCCAGATGATATTTTGCACAATGATGTGTCATTTCACGTCGTATCAATCACATTACAGTATGTCACTTAATATAGCATGAGGCAGTATGATTGACACAACCTGAGATAACTTGTCACAACATATCAGCTGGGACATTTGTATGTTTCGGGTTTATATGCACACACACACAGAGCCTTCAAAGGGGTGGGAGGACACTCTGCCTCCTTTTAAGTTTTCCAAACACTTTCCACTGCAGTGATTGATAAGCGTCTGTTACATACACTTAAATTTCTTCAGTAAAAGAAGAAACCTCTCTAGGTTACCTCTAATAATAAACTACTCGAGGTTGAGTTTATTCCAATCTCTATTTATAATTGACACCTTCTTGACATATAAAGTGCCTCATTCCCAAGAACAGCTTTATTGCTAGGCAGTGGCATAACACAAAAAACTTATTACAATTAACCACTTGTCCCTTGGTGGCATCTGATGCTAATTCAGCTCCCAAACAATTAATTTGGAGTAACCTCACAAAGCGATCCCTAAGCAACAGTAATTGGCTAATTCCCCTCTACTTATGGTTATGCTCATTATATTACAGACAACTTTAAATCAGGCTGTCATCACTGGTTCTTGCTGTCACTGAGGCAATTCAGAAAGATGAGTTACTACACCCACAATCACTTGTAACCCATCTGAAGAAGGAAAGCTCTGTCCAGGAGTGCTGGGAAGGTGGGAAATCCCTTGCTGCATTTTGCAAGCATTTGAGAATACAACTGCAAGGAAGGCTGCAGAAATTACAGGATTTTTAATTCCTAGTGAAGAAGCACAGCTTCCTACTGAAATTACGAAGAAGGTACATTTGCAATAAGATTGCCAGGCAGTATGGTCTGGCAGAGAAGCCCTGACTGGGCAATGGGATTTAACTCATGTCACTGTATTCTCTGTGTTCTTAGAGTTTGGCTATAAAGCAAGGTACAGACACCTGCCACCTAACCAGGACCATGAACAAAAGGACTTCAGACATATCTGCACCCACCTGCAACACTTCATGTTGTTCTGCCCCATGACTCAGTTCTCCATTTAGCAAACAGCTTGTACTTCACAGAAGTTTGTTTTGAAGCTCAAACCCACAAATGGCTGAAAGATGCACTGGGACTTTTGAAAAGTAACGTACAGAAGGATTTAATGAGCCTGTTAAAAGTGAACTGGATCTTTCTTGGACTGCTGCCACTTTTTGCATCTGGTAAAATAACTTGAGTGACAACTGTACAGCCAGATGTTGTAAAACTAATATTTTAAGCTCTTTTTTTTCTCTTTTTTTTTTTTCCTTTTCTATTTTTCTTTCTTTTTGTGGCACAGTGTGGTGCTATGTAGAGATATCAGGACATGCTCTAAATATGCTAACTCAGGTACCAGGAATGGTATGTTCTGTCCAAGACAGCTCTGTCCTCAGTCAAAAGTCACAACAAAAACCATGTGGTCGACTGACCATCTCCAGCACAGAGTTGAGACAATTCTGCCATAGCATATGGTTTAACCTAACCTGATGAGCTGAGTTCCCTGATGACCTAGGGAAGTCAGAAGTACAGGTATCTGCAGATATGCCACTTCAGATCACATCTTAACAGTGGTGCTGGCCAGAAATGCAATATTCCATATTTGTTCTGAGCTTGCAGAACTACAGAAGGTGAACAAGGAAAATTTTACAGTAGATTCATCTGAAACTTGTCCCCCCAAAAAAAAGAATCTTCAAAGACTAAATGCTTCTATTTTCCTCAATATGTTCACCAGAGTTTTCTCTAACATGGCAGTTCAACTTATATTGCCCATATGGTGAGTTGGTTTTTAAAATTCAACATGCAAAAATATTCAAAAGTAATCAGTAATTTGTAAAGCAACTGTGAAACAAGAAATGCACTGTTTTGTCATTACTATTTATTCCAAGTACCATAGTTCTCCCTGCTTCTCAACCTGCATTTACAGATGGGGTGGAAGTTCAGTTGCACAGAAAGGGCAAGAAGGTGGCGTCAGGTTTTGTTTGTAGTATTCCTAATCTGAGAAATCAGGGGCCTCAGAAGCACAGGATGTAAAATGGGAGAACACATCCTCTGTTCGTATATTGTCACAATTCACAGAATGCCCAGCTCAGCATATTTAGTACATCATAAACACCAGATACAAAAAAAAAAAAAACCCAACCATATGGAGCAGTAGGACATGGGCTCTTTCTTAGGTCAAGCATAACCAAAAGTTCAAAGGCAGAGATCAATACTGAGAATTTCCCTGACTTCTCTGCAAAACACAACTTTAATCACCAGCCCTCTCTGCAGGGCAGTGCTCACTGCTCCTGTGCTTGCTCCATCCCACACCATCTGGTTCTTGGCTCAAGGAGGTACCTTCCCATGCACAGAAACCCAACTGATCAAGGCAAAGAGTAAACACAGAAGCCAGTCACAGGACAGGGACTCAACTAACAGACGGATGACACTTTCATAAGGAAATGCTCATCTCCTTCCTTGTGTGGAGCCAAAGTTCTACACAACCATTCTCCAACTTACAAAATGTTTTCAAAGGCTGTATCAGTTTCCTGAGACCACTCAGCACAAAGCACTGGGTGATGGAGAGCAGAGACAAGACAGCAGGTTTGGGAACTCCTTGGCCGTATCTCTGAATGTGCAAGCACAGATTCCATTTGGAATTTGGTTTTATTCCTGACCGTTTACTCCCAGCACTTGTAGGAGACAAGTTATCTCCACACAGCTGTTACAGAGCTGGCCAGAGAATTCAGAAGATTACAAATAACCATACAAATAAAAACAACAGGAACACCCCAGACCCAGCATATAATCTGAAGTGTTATCAGTACCAGGAAAACACTATGTAGAGTAATTTTCAGGGGTAGCACCTTGGCAAAAATCCCTCTGGAGTTCCTAGGAAGTATGATCTGAAGGTATCATCATAAAAGGCACTGAAGAAATATCACCTTCCCCTCATACAGTGTAATTGGAAAAGGCTTAATATCAGAGATATTATACATATATAGAGATATATACAGATATATATGTATAAAACAATACTGAACTTTAATGCTGCATATAATCTGCATATAAAAACACGGACCAATACAAGATGATAAAAAACAAACAACAACAACAAAAAAACCACCAAGTTTTTGTTGTCAGAGACATAATTCCCATATATTTCAGAGGGGAACATCTCTGGGGTTGAGCTTTTCAAATACCTTACACCCAGCAGCACCAAGCAGAAAGCCCACTGGTCGCCACATTCCTGCATAAGCTTCCAGAATCAGTTTAAGCAGTGCTTAACTAAGCACTAATCTAGTGGTGGAACAAGTTTGCTTGGTAGGTTGATCCAAGATTTCTCACAAAGTTTCAGCCCAGTGGGATGAATGACCAGTTGCTTCTTAAGGGACATTAAAGTTCTGGATTTCAAAAACCCTGGAAGCAGAAAACCTGTGTCAGAGCCAAGTGCAGACACAACACAACAGTCATGTGAAACTTGATTTGAACTGGGCGTGAATGCTTTGCTCCATCCACGTGGATTTGCAACCTTTGAGCTTCTACTTTGCATTTCTCATCAGAACAAGCCCCAACTCTCCAAGCAACCTTTGGTCAACATAGTCAAGTTTCACACCAGTTTCTTATTAAAGTATCACACAGAACCACTAATTTGGTGTGACTTCAATGCTCATGGTTATTTGAAACTGATTTCATGAACATCAAAAGTGGGTCAAAGCTTGTTCAGCAAAGAGTATTTAGAAAGACAGGAGTAATGTTGCAGATTTTGCTTAAGCATTGCATGGTTTTTAAGTTGTTAATAGTCTCTTTGCAAGTGCTTACAGGTTTGATTGCCAGCATCTCCCATGGTTTTAGCTGAAATTAAGTGAGGCTCATTATATCTGTACATGTAGATAATATCTAATATCACACGTGGTCAAAAACTCTGCAGTGACCTCAGTAAAATTACAAATCAAGATTCAGCCTTCCATGAATTTTTCTATTTCTCTGTATTAAAATGCTAACATCACTTCAAGGTCCTTTGTATAGTCTAATTATATACCTTCAGTCTGGCATAGATAATGAGTAAATGTATTGCTATTGATGAGCTAAAATTATCACCACTATTTCATTTATATAATTTGATGGAATAATGGAACAGTAAATTCTTCTCCTGGTAAACGTAACAAGCAACAGCTCTTGATGTCGCTCAGAAGGAAGGAAAAGGCTGTTCTGCCAGTCGGAGCAGAATCTGTGCCACAGACAGCTTGCTGCATGGAAAACTGACTTGAATTAGAACAGTTAACTAGAGTGATCAAAGTCATTCAGAGGGGAGCTGCCTGGAACAATTCTTAGCAAAATATTTTTTTTAACAAAATATGCTGGTTTTGTCAAGGCGGGAACATTTCACAGTGGTATCCATTTCAGTGAAGGTTTCAAAAGGAAGATCTCCGAGGCCTGAGCTAGACCACTCTGTCACTGGGAATGAAAGAAATCATAAACTTCTTTCACAAAATTCCCTTCTGTGAAATGCTCAAGAGTCCCTGCCTCTCCTCTGGTGATGAAGAAAAACAAATATTCTAAAATCTGAGAAGCTGCTGCAAGCCATGTCATTCTCTGGCTGGCCCACACTGAAAAGCTGTTGCTGACTCTGACTGCTAGCTCTAGGTATTACAAAACTTGTGGTGTGTAAATCAAGACCACCCAATGATTTGATATCTGTATCTATAACATGAGCTTCAGTGAGACCTTTAAGACCAGATTGTGCATAAAGGGAGTGGGAAGGGCATAACATTTTCTTCTTAAAACATAAAATATTGATATTCACTTCCTTTCTGATAGCAGCCCAACACAAGCAAATCAAATAGGTGGGATACAAAGACCTCAACTTTGGAATGGCCACAGAAGACAGCTCTACTGATGATCAATTGTAATGAGGTAAAAACCATGTAAAAAAAAAACAAAACCAAACAACAAACCAACCTATGAACAAACAAAAGAAACCAAAAAGGCATAATCTAACAAACAGTGAATCTTTCAGTTTAGTTTGTACTGGCAGTTTAAGCATCTTGTTTGAAGTATGCACAAAGGGCCTGATAGGTTTAACATAGACAGAAACATTTGTAACATCAAAAAAAAAAAAAAAATTTATATATATAGGTTCTCACCC
>JAOEGS010011956.1:177647-198108 GCA_025447755.1 Corythornis vintsioides | reverse complement strand
AAAAAAATTTATATATATAGGTTCTCACCCCCCCACCCCCCCAACAAGAAACATCTCTTAACAAGGTCCTCAAGGGACCTTCGAAGGGAGTTTCAGCATCTACTTCTTAACTCCTCTCACTGCCTCAGTGATTTTATTTCTTATCATACATTCATGCCTGTCTTGGTCTCTCCCACCTCCCCAAGGAGCTTGTCAAACCTCTGGCATCTTTACAGTGTCACCCCAGCTTTCTTCTGGAGCTCAGTTCTCAGGCTGCAGTCAAGGCATGATCTCCTCTGCCATCTTTCATCACAAAACAACAAGCATTAACACTTGCATGAGTTTTGATCCATTAGGGTTTTGCAAAAAACATCGTCTGCAACTTGCTCAGCAGCAACAAGGCAAAAAGCAGTGAATACAGGGAGACAATGATGTGAGACACCACCAAGCAAAACCAGCAGATCCAACTGCTCAAATAGCACCAAGGAAATTTCAAAACATTGACTAAAGTTGTTTGCCTCATATTGTGTTTGCTAAACCTGAGCTTTTTCAGGTGGCTGGAGCCCCATGTCTCAGAGGCACAGACTCTGCTTCACTGATAAAAAACGTGTTGTTGACTGCAGGGAGAATAATCACAGAAACCCAACAGATCATAACTCCCATGACAGAGCATGAAGTGGGGGTAGAAGGTAGAAGCAATTTTCTCAGCTAACCTTGTCCCAGGACTTTAAGAGCTTAATAAGATCATAACCAACACCTTGAATTATATCCTGAAATAAACAGGTAGCCAGAACTGAGCACAAAGCTCAAGATTTATGTGCTAATAGTAGGTGACCTTCAAGAGAAGGGTTGCTAGAGGCTGTGCTTGCTGAAGTCTTTGCAAGAGCAGCCCCAAGCACTGAGCACTAACCCCGAGGTGCTGAAGGCGTGGAGCATGTGCAGCACTGGGAAGCCATCTCTGCTTCCAGAACAACTATAAATGAAAGAAACAGCACCATGAGGATTGGAACTAATCAAGTCTGGTTTCTTTCTTACTCTGTTCTCGTGGATGATTGACTTTTGTGTCTAAGACAGCACAAGAGTCTGAAGGTTTTCTGGCAGCAGGAGCATTATGAGATTCCTTCCTGTGTGGATTCTCTGGTGTTAAATAACTTGTGAACTCACCCTGAAACCATGCTTTCAATAAAGGCTCCGATAGTGTGTCTCTTGCTTATCCAGTTTCGTATTTTCCCCAATACTGGGGAAACTTAGTTACCTTTGAGCTTAGAACTCTTATTTAACATAGGTTTAAGACTGAACAACACTAACCTGTTATATTACATAAAGGGAAGTACATGCACAGATACACACAGGATGTGTATAAACTTCATTATCCTTCTAAACTAAATTACGATCACACTTGGCTATATATAGAAGACTTATTCTCAATAGCAGAGAGGGGAGCCAATGATGATGTGTTCTGAACAGAGCAGCAAGTTCAGCTTTTGTCTTCAATATGACGCGTGAATTACAGATGAGCTTGTGAAGTATCACAAACCAAAGGCAATACATAAAAATTTGTTACAATAACCAAGCAGGGGGTTCAGTTGACCATACAGAGCTGAAAGAACTGTCTCAGGGCAGTATCTCCAGGGCCAGAAAGCAGATGCTAAAGTTTCATTACATCATCAGATTGCAACAGTTCATTTTAGCAAACAGGCTCAGACAAGGATGATACAATAACTTTCCAATCTCTTTAGAACCAAAAGCTTCTCCACACTGGGAGATGGGGAGTGGTGTCACAAGAAATGACAGTCCCCCCAGTATGATAGGTTTATCAAATACCCTTTACAAGGAGGGAAAGATAAATAAAGGAATAAATAAATAAGGCGAGGAACAGATTAGAAAGGCCTGGGTCAGAGCAATTCCCTCAATGCCACTGAGCGCACACCAGTGGCGATACTCATTTCACTAGTACCAGTTTCCTGAGCTGAAACACAGACCTCATAGTCCAGTTCTCCTTAGGGATTTTATGTAGAGCTGGGAGACCCATTGCTCAATCCCACTCCAAGTCATCTGCAAATGTACTGGTCCCAAAAGCCATTACTTGAAATTTCCATTAACTTTTCTGAAAAATAAAAGAGCTCAGAAATCAGAACCATCTTCCAAGAAACTCTGAGCAAAATCAGGGATGCAGTGACCATAGTCACAGACATTGGTTAGACAGGTGGCTGTTTTATTTAATCCCAAACCTGTGCTATAAGGAAAGTTAAAACACAGCCCATCCTACATTGCAATTAATCCCAAAGGTTAATTTTGTTGCGGGCACATTGTAAACAAAGGGGATATTTATTTCAGAGTCCAAGTACATTGCAGCAGAGGGAAAGCAAAGGAAAGGGCACTTTGCACTGCGGATTAAGGGAAGGCTGCAAGACCTGGCGAAGCCAGTGCTGACAGATGCCCTTATTAAAAAGCATAGCCTTGTGGAAGGCCTGCCATTGACAGCTCTGATGTGGCCGAACTTCAGAAAACCAGGCACAATTGGAAGACTGTGCTGAGGCAGGGACAGTGGGGCTAAGGGGCACTTCTAATTTGTCAAAGTTGTATCTAATTCCACCGAACAAAGTTTGCAAAGAGAGATGAGCAGAATCCACAAATGATTGCTCATTCACCAAGCCCTGATGGAAAGATAGGCCAGCACACAGTTCGGGCTTTGTGGAGTAACCTGAGCTGCTCCAATCAACTTTGGATAATTCTGCCTTATGGGCATAACAGTTTTCCTTGTTTCTTCTTTAATAGGATTATTCCTTACAATATTAAAAAGATAACATCAGTGTCTTTCAGTGTCTCCATAAACCATTTCTAGGCATATGAATGGATGCTTCAGGTGGTTTTGTTACTATTTGTGATATAGACTTATGAGAAATGAAGATCTAAGAGAAGAATCTGATCCAAGTCTAACATTCATTTTGTAAATAAAATCCCAAACTTAAAAGAAAGATACTTTAAAACTTATACAGTAAAAGAAGAAGAAGAAAAAAAAAGACAAACTAACATATTGAGCATGACTGTGAACCAACCCCTGATTTGCTCCACTGATGAAAAAATTTTGTCAAATGCAGGCAAACAGCAATTCAGCTCTATGGAGGCTTCCCATTTACAACAATGGATATTGGATCAAGTCTTCAAGCAGACAGTTCTTAGATGAGAAAAGTAACTAATGCATATTAAAATATATCTATATATATTTCTCCATATTAAAACAGAAGCCATAATATATTCTGTCACAGCTTAATGGTATTTTCAGGAGACAAGAGGAAAGAAGGGAAACACCTTCACCATTCCTTTCAACTCCAAGGAAAAAGATAATCTGTAATAAAAAAGTCTCACCATATAGTATTATATTGTCACCTTGGAATGAGCTCATTTCTCTCCTCTTAGATATTATTTTAAATGCTGCAGTACCCACTGAAATGTATGAAGGTAAGAGTGAATGGAGCATGGGTATCTTCACACAGGAAATTAGGCAACTAAAATCAATGTCCACTTGGAACCATCAGAACCAGAATTGTTTGCAGCTACCCAACACTTTAATGAAATTAAGTGCTAGAGAGTTGAAAAAAAAGAAAAAAAAAAATCCCAAAAAGATTCTCTCAGCAGTGCTTTCAATCTATAAGGTACATTATTTGGATCACCTGATGCATTATTATTCTTCACTACATTTAAAACCAAGCCGCAGTGAGATGACCACTTAACTTTGAATTTGTTTACACCTAGATCTCATAGAGATTGCTCTATCACAAAGCTGGTGGTAGGAAAATCAGTGCTTTACTGGGAAGCAGAACAAGTTTTGTCTGGAAATATGTTTCAGATCCCAGGGCTATTTATGGGTTTTCTGCAGCCTCAGCAGGCCCTGTATTCTCCCTACATCAAACAGACCACAGACTAGATTCCTTAGATGCTATCCCCATGAGGATGACATAACAGCATGTGCTTGATGCTACCATTCTGTCTAAAGGTGGTGCCCACATTTTTAAGTGAAGCTAGTAATTTCAGGTGTCTGTTTAATGGTTATTCAGCTTGGAATATTATAAAGTTTTTAGAATTTCATTATAGAGCACATAGCCCATCTCATTCCACCTCTAAAACTAACATCCTAAAATGAACCCACTCACCAATGATCTTTTTTACTTACTAGGTAAACACCTAGTAAAGGCTCACCCTGCTTCCCCCCTTTGGCTAGGACTTCGCACATACCCACCCACAAACTCCTGCTGCCCGAGAGGCAAGGACAGCCCTTCTCCTTTCCTGTGCCAAGAGATAATCTATGTGTCATGGTGCTGGTTTGCTTTTCCTTCCCTACAGTACTAGGGAAAATGAGGCTGTAAATCTCTATGTGTTTCGTTTGTTTTTAATAAATACATGAATTCTAAGGTCAGATGGGACCATTTATCTTCTAGATAATCATTTGACCTTCTCTCTAATCTAGACCAAAGAATCCACCTCAGGGACTTCTTTCATTCAGAAAGTTTTCATTTAAATATTCAATCTATCACATCTCTTGGGAAATTCTTCCACTGATGATTTAGCGTTACTACTAAAACACATGCATCTTTTCTCCAGACTATATTTATCAATTTTATACATCCAACTAATGGACTTTGCCATGCCTTTTCTCTCCTAAATTGATTTTGTTTTGGAAAATAAAAAAGTTTTAGAAGTTTTCTCCTGTGTACGTGTTCATTAACTCCTAAACTCTCTCTTGAGGTAGTTTAGACCTTGCATTCCACCTGACACTTTACAGAACAAGCTGAATTGTTTTTCCAAGGAACAAATAGAAACATTTCTGCTGCCTGATGAAAGTCTATAAGGAAATAAACAAAACCAAAGCAAAACCCAAAAAGACTCAAGACAGCATGACAGCACATAGCCTCTCTACCTTTCCTGCTCTACCACATCTTTTACAGGTTTGGCCAAAGAAATAAAATAAAAAAAAAATTGCCTCTTCACTAAATATAATCTAACCTTTTTCTTTATCCTTTGACGCTTCACCGTCTGTGTTTTTTGCTTTGTCCCCATGAGACTGTGTCCTGAAAGCATGGTACAAAAACCTCTGTTACATCTCAGAACAGCTCTGATTAAGCCAATGGTGTTCACAGGCTCCCACCCACTGAGCATCCTCTGCATCTCTGAGCGCAGTAGGTATTGCAGGAGTGAGATTCAGGCAGACTGGCACACAGTATCAAATACCAAACTTTTCAATGTATAAGTACAGGGAAATGAGGAACAGCCAAATGTTTAAGATCATTCCTCTTCCCACAGTCTGGATTTAAAACTCCAGATGTTTGCTGCTGTATGTTGGCACCTGGGAGCTGCTCATGTATTGGGTTTCTCTCACAGGAGGCTGCTGGTATCTGTTCACCACTTATGGAGACAGACAGGTGGCAGATGCATTGGGTTACATATGAAAACCCTTCTGGTAGAACACCCTCTTATGAGCTTTATAACTGTAAGAAGAAAATCCGTCAGGTAATGGCTTGCTCCAACCACTTTTCAGGAAAGCTGTTACAGGCTTCTCAGAGACTAACAACAGGGAGAGCAGGGGTGTAGGCTATGGAGCATCTCCTTGAGGAGGAAATGAAGACTTAGAAAGTTAAGGTCTTTACTTCAGGCTGAAGTGAGTCAAGTAGCATTTGAGAGCTTTGACACAATCTGTCCAGGTATAGGTAAGATATCTTTTCCTTGGCTCTGAGGCTCTTGCCACAGCTCCCAGGATCTTTTCAGAGTCTTTCCATGTCCTGACACCTCCAGTTAAAAGCCATGTTCTATGGCAAGTGCTAAATCCCACATTCATATCACATTTCTAAGCACAGGGAAACTGGTGATCAAGATACTAGTGAAAATGCTCTCATCTTTCTAACACCTTTGTCATTAAATCTGAGAACACTCTAAAATATAAATAAAATTACATGATGGTTTTGTTATCATTACTGTCCTTGTCCTTGCCCCCATTAGGCTGCATAATAAAGAAAATAGTCACATGCATTTTTCATTTATACATACATTTTTTGCCCTCTCATTTCCAGGTTTTCAAAATCTGAGTTTTTTTCCTTCAGCAGAACTCAGGTTTACTTCAGTTTTATGTTCTGATATTGTTTATTAATTGTTTACATTTACAATTTTTCATTACATATTATATTGACTTTATATTTTCTTCCCAAAAGTCTTGGTTTTGTTACTGCTATTTGAAAACCTGGTTGTTCTTTTAATTTTATGTAGGTAGACTACATAGACTGAAAAGTAACCTTGATCCGAGTTTCAATATCAACAAATGTTTCTGATCATATTTACAAGCCCTATAATACTGTTTAAGGAATTTTGCTCTATTGTTATAACACATCTGCCTTAGAGGTTCATGCTATACGGATCTCTTGGACCCCCACACTTCATAGGGTTTAAATAGAGAATTTGATTCTGGATTCAGAGAAGCAGGAAAACAGCACAGAGGCAACACAAACTCAATCCACATGTGTGGAAGTACAGGATGCTGTGCTACTCCAGTTCAGGTGGGTTTTTAGGCTTAGTGTTTGGGTTTTGTTTGGTTTGCTCTTTTGGTTTGCCTTTCTTAGGATGCAAGTAACTTTATGATACTTGTCTCTCCTCCAAGTTATTCTTCACAAAAGTCACAAAAATTAAAATACTTTCTGTACTTTTGTTTCAAATTGACATCATCTCACAAAAACGAAGCTGTTATTGCTGTTAAAGTTGATTTTTAGTGCCAAAAACACTTCCAATAATTTTTAAGCATTTTCTAAAAGCATTTTTTTTTTTCTGCTACAAATGGTAATACTTAAAATGAAGACAAAAATAAACAAGTCTCAACAGAAGTAGGAACAAGTGAGGGGTTTGTTTCCACTGCAGAAAGAGAGCTGCCTTTTCTGATCCAAGAAAGCTTTCTGTCAGAGTAGAAACATCGGTGAGGTCAGGATGTCTACACCTAGCAAGAAAGAGCACAAGCAGCTGCCCACACAGTTCCAAGAGAACAACAGAATCCACCCTGCAGAGTTACTGGAGCTACACACTTCCAAGCTTCAAGCGATAGGGCCATACTCATGTGGCACCTGGCCTGGACTTGGCCATGTGTCTCGGGTAAACTGGCCACCACATCCACAGTTCTTTGCAGCAATACTGCTTCTGCTTTGGAGGGATCTGCGAGCCCAGGAATCCAAGCTGCTTTCCATTACCCTGCATGGACACAGCCAAGGTATAAATGAGAAGTCTTCAAGGTGAGGAAGATGCCTTCCACGTGCTCTGAAAAGCACCAGCTGCTTCCTTGGGCTCCATAAAACTCATCAAGTGTAATACTGAATGAATCATATAAAAGGTGATGAAAATGTTGCATTTGAAGATAAAATCTCTGCTTTCTCTTTGCACCCACCGCAGACACAGAGAAATGTCTGTATTTTAGCTCAAATGCAGAGAGAACCTTTTTCTTTTAAGCACCATCCACTTTAAAAAGGAGAATGAAACATTCTGACATTTCTTGAAGACTCGGCAGCACCAGGCAAATGGGATAGTGACACAGAGAAACATTTATGGAAGTCACTGGGACAATCCTGAGTTCACGGGCAAACCTGAAAAGCTCTTTTTGGGCAAACATAAATAGTCCAGTGAGTCCTTTTAGAGGTTTTACATGAAGAAATTCATCAGTTTTCTAGCATTGTAGGGAAATTAGAGTCCCCATTGCTTCTGCTGAAATTTCTTTATGCACAGTAGCCATCTCATTTATTTACTTGGCTTTTGTAATTCCCATGGGAAATACAGGTCCTCCAGAGAGTTCACAACAAGGTAGAAGTGTCTCATGGTAATCATGGTAGATTTAACATGATGTGCAATATTTTCTTGATTTGAAGTGAATTCTGGCTTGCTTTGGTTTTCCTCATGCTGAGTAAAGTCATTTTAATGGGGAAACATTTTTTTATGCCTCTCCATTACTTAATATGAATTAAACAGCTGTGCTCTATGATTTCTGATGAAAGGGGAGTCAGGTATCATCTTAACATTTCACAGCCAATATTGCTGCCATTGGAACAGAGCCCAGTCCTCTCACCTTTACTCTCTTAAATAAACTTTACTTCATACACTAGACACCAGGCAGAAAAGGCAGGAATAAAATCTCCTTGAGGTCACCAGGATTACTCAGCAGAAAGAGGATTACTTGAAGAAGTGCTGCACTGTGGAAGCACCAATTCTTAACTAACAGTAGAGTCAGTTACCAACAGAACGGGCTTTAAGAGATACTTAATCCATGCACAATGCAGGATTCATCAGCTGAAAGCTGATAATGTTTCGTGTTGAGGGTGAACACCACAGGCTGGTGATGGCTTGGTAAGCAAATGACTTTCTGCACAGCAGCTAAGATATGAGAGCTGAAAAAAATCATAGCTTCCACTTCAAATGAAATGCACCTTCTTGGTCCCTTGACTGCAAAGAACACCCATGACTATCTTTACAGATAGGATGGACCCCCCAAGAGAGTTGGAGTCAGCTGGGAGTTGTGTGAGAGGTGTGAATTTGTCGTTGGACTTGGTGATCCAGGAGGTCCATTCCAACCATGATTATTCTGTGACTCTGTGAAATCATTTTGCCAGGGTCTCAGCTCTGAAACCTAACTATGCTCAGTTAAATGCCACCATTGTCAACTCTCTGCAAGGAAGTAAAAAAGATGAAGATGTGCACAACCTGCCATCACAGGCAGGTTCCTATGGTACTGAGGCAGAGCCAAACTGCAGAACACAGTTGCCACACTGGCTTTTGGCAGGTTTAAATATGAAAGCCAGCAACACCCTTGATAAAAAGGAATCCACTGCTCCTACTCAAAGAGATGTAACTTGAACACCCTCACTCCTCCACTCCCATATACTGAAGAAGCACCCAGGAGCAAAAGGTGTTTCTACTCATCACTGTTAACCATATTGCTGCCACACAGAGGTCAGCCTGAGACTTTGCTGAGCGAGTGCATCAGCCTGTGGCTCTGCCAAGAAAGCATCTGTCTGCTTATTTTGGGGTACTACTGGCACAGACAGTGGGCTACTTGCCACATGACTACAGGGTGGGTCCAGGACATCAGTTTTGAACCTGGGAGGTTTCCATCCTGTCCTGCACAGGTATCACCCTTCTCTTGGCCATCAGTCTTGCAATAATGATCTGAAGCAATGTGACATGGGTGTGGTTAATGTCCTCCAATTCTCTTTGACAGGGAAATCTTTTCTTATGTATCTGCACAGCCATAAGATTCCAGGGACCCAGAACTCAGTTAGGGTCTCTACATATTTTTGTAATGAAAATAATAAATGATAAGAATAGCATGTTGTAACCTACAGTTTTGGGTTTTTTTAATATGTAACATGAAGATGAATAATGAGACTTATACTCATATATGCATTTATCCTGCAAATATACCATCTTATCACACATATCTATTGTAACTATTAAACACAGCTGCTGTGAACATTTCCTACTGCTTTACAGTATTTTGCAGTAAATCAAAGTAATCTGCATTACAGTACCAGGTTTCACTACAGTCTGGAGGAATTTTTCAATTGCCTCTCTTGCATTTCAACTGAGATCATTTAGCTGAAATTATGAAACATGCATTAGCGATTAATGTTTCCAAGATTCCACATTACTGTCAAATCACTAATACATTACCTTTCATAATCTAATTTGTTCACACACTAAAATACACAGAACATGCAGAGCTTAGCAAATGGCTTTCTAAAATGTCACCATTTTTTTTTTAATTATTACTTAAAGGGAAAAGAAACACCCCTGCAGGCATCTAGAAAATTTGTAGTGGTGCTCTCGCTTTGGGCAGCCTTGTTTCTGTCTCATATGCATCAGCTTCAGGACCTGACAAGGGGCACAGCAGCATACATCACACTTTGCTACTAGTAAGACACTGAACAGAGCACTTGCTGGGCTAAGAGCATCTCCCATGGAGAAGCAAGAGGAAATCTTAGTGGACAGAACCAATCTACCAGCTATAAAAGGTTGATCAGAACTGTCATACACCACCATTGTTTTATTTTAGAGGCAGGTATAAAACCAAAGAGATGCTTCCTTTTTTGCTTATACACCAGTCAGCATTTCCAGTTTAAGCATTATCTTTCAATGCACCAAGGTTTGGGCTATCAAGCAGTTAGGAGGAAGGAGAGCTGGGGAAGGAAATAAAGAAGCACAACACAAAAGTCTACAGAGCAAATACCTGGTAAGTATCAAGATATTTCTCCCTCTTCTAAAGAACAGAAGGTCATAAGCCTGTTTTTTAAAAGCACAGAGCAGCACCACAGTATGACAGAAATGAGAGAGCAGAGACAAAACTCAGCCCAAGTTTAGCTTCCAACAGGATAAAGGCTTCCCCTTTGAACCCACTGAATCAGCTGATACTTCTTCACTGACTGGACAATGAATAAAATCAAGTTATAAAGTTGACCTAAAGAAGAAAGGTGAAGGGAAAGGATAACTGACCAGTGGCACAGGACATGCTCTTCCTACCAGCTTTTCAGCTGCATGGAGGCAGGTGTGCCCTGGGAAGTCCGAGAGCACCAAGGGGGACATCTGCTACGTGCATCAGATTTGTCAGGACAAGGGAGACTCAGAGTAATGAAAAAGGTGTTGATGCCTGTATAGGGAACATGAGAAATAGACAGAAAGGCAGAAATATGGTCAGATTAAGAATACAGAGGAGGGAAAAGTACACACTTCAGTGAAGAATGGATCAATGAGGAAAAAAAAAAACCACCAAAACCAACCACAACAAACACACACACAAAAAAAAAAAAAAAAAAAAAGGAAAAAAAAAAACCACAAACCCACAGCTAACCCTGGGAGGAGAGAAGGAAAACAGAGGGCCGAGCTATTCAAAAGATTGTCCGATGTAACAAAACGTTGGCAAAAGAGGTTACAGAAGATGAAAAGGAGGAGAGAGCTTGGGGACTAGAGGTTAACAGGGTCTCATGGCTAATACAAAGAAAACAGCACAGACAAAGCATTTCCTCTTGTCCAGCACAGGTTTGGTCATCAGACTCTTACACTTCCCCACACAAGCTAAAATCTGCAGTCATTCTACTCATCTGAAAAAAAAAAAAGAAATAATGAAAAAAAATATAAAGGCACATTTGTGTAAAATCTCTGACATCATTTGATGAAAGCTTAAATCTTCTGCTTGAAATGCTCCAGAGGTCTCCTGAGCATCAGCCTCCTCAAGATATTTTCCCCATTTCCCTGTAGATCGACCATATGAGCAGTCCCTCCTGTTCCCTAGGTCTTTGGGAGAACAGTTACATCTCTAACATGTGGGGACCATCTTTCAGCTCTTGCTCAGATGATGGCAGTGAAAGCTGCCACCTGGCATTTCAGCAGCCCAAGATGTACTGTCTTTGGATAATAAGGGGAGGTCATAGCTGGAAAGATCTGACTGGCTACCACACACAGCCAACATACCCCAGCTAGTAGCTCCCTGTGTTACAGGAATTCAGCTGTATTTTTTTTTCTGAAAAATAATTTCTTGATACCGCAGCCCCCTAAGCTCCCATTTTTAAAGACTCTTTGCACACCTTGTAAGCACCTTGCATGTAAAGACTGATTTCGACAAATCACATGTCTGAATTAAAATCTGAAAAGCAACGCTTAAGACATACCATAGTATGCACTGCCTGCTGTACACAGCACTCCATACTAAGCCTTGAGCAGGAATCTTGCTTTTGGCATAAAACATCATGACTGAAAAAAACCCAACCAAATCAAACAACTAACCTCAAAAGAACTTGGCTATATTCCTGCCTCTGCCACAGGCCGTTTTGACCCTGGCTCTCACCACCCACATGTAAAATAAGGTTTAACACTGCTCTGTGAATATAACCATGGGTGCTGGGGCAAAGTTTTGACACTTCAGTGCTATGATGCAATGGGATTGTGCTATTTCTTTTTTTACTGTCTAGCAAAGTTGTATGTTCATATGCCATATTTCATCCCAGTGTAACTGCCTCATTTCTGTTAACAGCTCAGGCTGATCCAAGGGATATCTGTGCTCAACTGCTCTCACAGCCTTGGCATGCTGAAGTGTCCTCTCTCCTCATGTATCATCCAGAGTCCTCTTGCTGATGTAATTTATCACTTCACTTGGTTAAAGTAACAAATATAAAAGGGAGGCCCCAAAAGCTTGTCTTTGTGCCCGTTCTCCCTCATTCTGCAGTCAAACCGCAGGACTATGCCTACCGAAACAAGGAGGAACAACGAGGTACCCTGTGGAGGGTGGGCAGCCGAGTCTGTCAACTGGTACAGATTAGCACACTCTAAGCCAGGTCTGTGGGCAGGACAGGGTCCTCAAACTCCTGCTTAATGACTTCAGTCTCTGACCTCAGCAGCACTGAGCACAAACAAAACCTGTGCTAGAGAGAGGGAAATATTGTGCCAAACTGACATCGCTGCAGGACAAGGAGGCATATGACAGCAAGGGATAACACAAGCCAGCCCATAGGAAATAAGCAACTGTCAGCACTCTCATGAGTGATAAAGATATATATTTTTAAGTGTATATTTAAACAATCTCAGATATCAGAAGTTGGAGCTAGCCACATCATGCTGGCTTCACAGTCACCGAAATGGGGGGGGGGGGGGGGGGGGGGAAGCAAAATGCTCTTTCCTACAGAGAGAAGGCAGCACTATAAAAACACACACAGCCTTTTATTAGCTGAATCATCCTTGCTGTAGCTGGCCATCCCCTGACCTAAGGATTTTTGTACCTAATGTTTTCAGGGAGATAATTTTCACAGCATACCTCAGCTTCTTAGAATGCTCTCAGAGAGCAAAGTCAATCCTAGGTCACTCTTCCAGTGTAGTTTCCTTTGTACTAAATCCTACTTTCAAGAAAATTCTTGCCATGGTTCAGTGGTATTTAACCTATCATATAATATCCAGGTTTACTGTGTTAGAAGAAGCAGAACAGTATTAAGCTTTTCCCACAAGCCTGTGATTGCATTTGACCCAGTAACCTGTATTAGATTAACATTTATTCTACAACTCCACAGCAAGCTTTGGACCTGGCTGAGCAGCAGTTTATAGAGGACACTAACCATTTTTACAAGTGGAGTAGGAAAAGGGAATTGAATCTGAGGGAGTAATTCCAAGCAAATATGTTGCTGCAGTGGTTAAATTGTTTATACGAGGAGTTGGGGAATTACATCTGACTGACCTCTCTTTTTATCTGCTTAAAAGACAAAGTGCAGGTCTCCACGGCGAGTGCTAACTCCTGGGGAATGCAGCATAAAAATGCATCATGGCAATAGAGCCTCAATACCCACCAAGGAGGGAGACCTTCAAAGGAATGTAAGCAAGTTAAAGTCACCGGGATTAGAAAAGGTTTTCACATTAGCCAGCCTACAAGCAGGTTCATAAGCATTCCAGTTCACAAACCAGCCACTCTCCTACACTTGCCAGACAAGTTGGAGGGGTAAGGAAGGGTGTTGCTTTTTATTTCTTTATTTAGCTTTGCATTAACCTTAACTTCATGCCAGTTTAGCCAGAATAGGATTGTTATTGTGATTAGAATAGAGCGGGTCAAATCCTACACTCCATCAATTGATTAAATCCTCCAAAGAAGTACATACAGTTGAAACCTCTACTCAATACTATTAAAAACAGGTCGTGTCATATATATATAAAATATAAAATCCCAACCCAAACAACAGGTGTTAAAATGTGGCAACAACAACACTAGGGAAAGTTGGTTGGGTTACAGCAGGTCTCCTCCATTTAAACTTATGGGGTCAGAAGTTGGGCAAGAGGATTAGAATAACCAAATTTCACTTTGTATGAAGTTTCAAACATGTCTAAATTTATTCTATTATCATCATCTTATGTGCCTCTTCTCACACCAGTACTACAACAGCATCAATGAGTAAAGGGTAAGCCAACAACAAAAATAAAGCAAAACACACTAATTAAAAAAAAACACAAACCACTAAAACAAAAAACCCCACACAAATAAAACCCCAAACAAAAAAACCCAAAACACATTAGAAAAGGAATTACAAATTTTTAATTCACAGCCAGTTCTTCCAAGAAAAAAACCCACTCACTGTCTTGCAAAACATTAAGCATGCTCCATGAAAATGATACATCTGAAGTAATATCAGCTCAATCTGGGATTTTCAAAGTTCATCAATTTAAAGTAAGAGAAGGGAGGGAAGAGAAAAAGTCCATCAGCCCAATTTGGATTCATTCATTTACTCTGTGAGACTGTCCTGAATGAAATGAGAGCAATTTGTTAACTGAACTCCAAGCTTCACAAGTGCTAGAGAGCTGGACAAGAACAAGGCACTCAAAGGGGTTTTCTGCTATGCATTGAACAGAAAGTTTTCTGAAGAAGATTGTGTAAACAGAGGAATCCAGCTTGGACCTTGTCTGGGGTCACACCTACAAGAATGGCACCTGGAAAGCTACTGGCTTGGTGTGGTTTTCTAGGAACAGGTATCAACACTTTTAAGTGCTTTATCTGCAGTGGGTCTGGCTGGGATGGAGCCCCTTTTCCCCATAGCAGCCCCTAGAAAGATGTTGATAACCAGTGTTTTTACTACTGCTGAGCACTGCTTACAGCATCTCAGCTGTACCTCCAATATTCCTCCCTCACCAGTATGCTGGGGGTGGGCAAAGTCTTGGGTGGAGACAGAGACAGGACAGCTGACCCAAACTGACCAAAGGGAAATTCCACACCACATGATTGCTTGCATACATGGCCTTGACTTGTACTTTATTAAATTGCCTTTATGTTGACCCATGAAGGTTTTTTCCATCTTATTTTCTGCCCGACCCTGCTGAGGAAAAGAGTGACAGAGCAGCTCAGTGGGCACCTGACCACGGAGTCAGGATGGGCAAACCACAACGATCAGATGTTAAAACAAGTGAAATACCACTTAAAGGCAGGGGAAGGTACATGTGCTGGAATTGCAAACCTTGAATCATTTTTCTGTTCCTCTAAACTAGAGCACAAGATTTTCAGGAAGGCTGTAAATTCCAGATGCCAAGGAATTCAAAATGTATATAAATTGTGACCTGTTTATGAGTTATTTACCTCTACTTGCTAAGGCTGCTTAGACTCAGCAGCACAACTTACTTTGACCCCATTCTATTTAAGAATAAGCTCAATTAAAGTCTGATGAAACACTCTCTTTTACACCATGATCAATAGGTGCAATTCTGCAGCTGTCAGTGCCATGTGGTTACCTGGCACTGGAGCCACTGTCCCTCCCGTGAGTTTTCACACCCCTGTTATTACATCGAGGGCAGGTGGAACCTGGATACTAATCCTGTAAAGCTCTTACTCCTCACCCAAAAGAAATGGAGGATTTGGCCTGGGCTTTTCAAAACATTTTATTCAGAAGAACAGAAGGAGAAAGGAGGGGGGAAGAGGGGATAGGGATGAAAAGCAATGCCTAAGTGCACCTGGGAGATGTTTTAAAGACAGTAATGGAATAGGCCGAGGTCTTGGCTAAGAGTGGAATCTGCCCTCCGGATGCCACCTACAAACAGGCTTGAGCACATTGATGAAACTGTTCAGCTGGAGTGATTCCTGTCAATACGATGAGCACTGGGTGGAAAAAGCCGTGTATACAAATGCCCTACTTTAAAGCCACTGTGAAAGGAAGAGCAAACAAAATATTTTTAAACAACAGAACCAGACAGTAAACCCTGTGCATACTCCTTCAAAATAATCCCATCTTGCTCTCCCTCTTCCCACACCAAGCACCCAGCCCAGCTCAATTTCCAGGAGCAGGTATCAGGTGGGAGTTGGTTTTAGCTGACACATGTGAGGTTTGCACCCTTATTCTCTGCCTGAGCACAGGATGGCTCACGGGCCACCTCTCCCTTCAGCTGTTTTTCTTTTTTTGCTGTGCTGGCCACTGAGTGGCAATATTTGCTTGGGCCTTACAGAAAAGTGACTCTCCCTCAAAATAAATGTAAACATTACAAGAGGAAGATGACAATAGAGACCAGTCTCGCCAAGAGGGAGCTGTCTCTGCCACAGCACTTCCTGCTGTGGAAACGCTGCTTAAGTGGCAAAATGTCATTCTTTTCTCACTACATGAATTCAAGGGCTGTTCCTGCACCCTGTGAAGCTGATGGCAAACTTGCCATTGCACCACTGGGCCCCAGATGATGGATGTATTGTGGTGGTGATGGATGCAAATCACCATCCTAGAAACGAGTAGAAGAAATTGGTTCTGATTTAGCCTGTTCAGCATTAGTGGGAGTCGTAAAGCATCAGGAGACTGCTCCTGTATACAGTGTGGGGGATTTAAAGTTCCTGATAGAGAAAATGTGCTCAGGTAGAGCCATTTAGCAGTAGTCAGTAGCATTAATTACCTGTGTAAGACACAATATGGCATCAACACAGCCTTTGGATTCTGTACCCCTCATTAACTGTTTCCCCATTAACCTTGACTAGAATCACATTCTAAGTCTAAGTAGTAAGATTTTTCTTTTTATTTGTGAGCATCCCCATTTCATCCTTGAGGCTTCTCAAATCCTTATTCATTGTAAATGGTCCTGCTTGTAATAAAGTGCTAGTGAAAGTATTTACTGTTTGCTGCTTAATTTTGTCCTCATGGAAGTCAATGGATGCCAGCTCCAACGGTAGTTAATATACCTTTGAGCACATGCTGTGACCTTTCTCCAACTCATGCCTGACTTCATTCTCAGATCTCATTAAACAGGAGAAATTATCCTCTGAAAGAGCAAAACCAGAAATGTGCAGATTTGCCACAGAGCTAGAGCTCTGCTTGATTTAAAATGCATTGTGGTGAAGGGGAGGGAAGGTGTCAGGGGAAAAGCAAGATCCTTCTCATATTCACACTAGCAGTCATATAAAAATGAAGCTGCATTAGAAAGAAGCATCTTGGAGAACCCACTGTGTTTGAACAGTCTCAGTCTTGTTGCTTGGGTGTTTTTGCTGTTTGCTCTTGCTAATGGAAGTGATCTGAATGGAGGAGCTTGGCCACCAGGATGCCAGGAATTTTATACTTGTGCTCTGGCCCAAACACTGTGCTGCTCGGAGATGCCTCTTGCATGTTTAGCACCGGAGGGCCTAACTTCACATGTGGGCACAATACACTACTCATAGAGCTCCCCTCTTCTATTGCAGAGCTTTATTCTCTATTGTCTATCGTGGACACAAGCACCCAAGCAATCCTGTTGGTCTAAAAGCCAGCCAGGCTACTCTCCAACATTCTCCCCTTTCAGTGAGTATACAGTGGTAGCAAGACACTATTTATGCATTTTCTCCCTAATGCCTTCTAAACCAAAATTATGGTTAAGTTGCTGAAAGTCGAGTGTGCCTTGGCTGAAAGGCAACTGTGGGCATTTCAGTACAAGAGGGAAAAAAAAAACAATGAAAAAACTGTTCCACAACATACTGGCCTGAGAAAGCCCACAGTAGGGCAGCCAGAGCAATCAGAGGCCCAGAAAATATGGTCTTGGGCTGAAGGGAGTGGACAAGGGTGAGGGGGAACAGTTAAGGAATGTATAGTCCACTGGAGACTGTGGGGAGAGGCAATGACCACCCTCAAATACACCAAAGCTAGCCCCAAAGAAGAAAAACTGGGTTTATATCTTATCTGAGGACAAGGCAAGAAATCAAGGGGTTAAGTTGCAGCAGGGAAGATCCGGGCTTGTCCTTAGGAAAGGCTTTCTAGCAGTAAAAAGAGTTCTGCTTTGGCAAAGATTGCCTCAGGAAGGGTGTCAAGTTTCTGTTACTGGAGGTTTTTAAGAACAGGTTTTCTGCCTATCTGTCAAGGAGGGTTAGATCTTGTTGATCCTGCCTTGGGGAAAGAGACAGGGCTAAATATCTTATTGTCCTTTCCAGCCCTGTTTGCTAGGGTTCAATGATACACCTTGCTGAATTAATACCAATAAGCCAGGGAGAATTGAAAACATAAAGATTAAGCGTCTACATTTTCCAGCCTTGTAAATTCTTTACAGGTAGAAAAAATTAGCAGCACAGAAGTGAGAAATTTATTCTACAGATCCTGACCTGAAGGTCCAGATGAACCTTGATCCTGCTGCAGGTGGGAGGCAAGCAGGATGTGAACCCAATGGGGCTGCTTCTATTTGAGCAACACTGGATGGAGGTACCCCTCTCCAACCTTAGAATTCAGGCCCCAGCAAGTCTGCAGTAAGATGGTAAAATCAGCACAAGTTCCTTATACTCCTACCAAACTGGTGTGTCCACATGCGAGCTAAATTAATCAGATGAATCCACTGTAACTGTCCATTTTCCTGCCTATTTGCTGATCAAGAGTGTTTGGATGGGTGGTTATTTCATTTTTTAAATCACTTTTGCTTCCTACCAAATCAATGAGGAAAGCTTTGAGGTATTTGCAAACCACTAGTACAGGTAATACAGCTCTGAACACCTCTACTCTCATGCACTTGAAATTTGCCTCGTGGTTTTCTGAACAACAATGCCAAGGGAATTGTCTGGTAATTTTAGCTGGCTCAGAAATACATAGGTTTTCTATTTTTAAATGCAGGAAATTTCACACTGTGCCCTTTAGATATCACTAGGTTTCACTTTTTATTTAAAAGTGGTCTACCTGGAGGTCTGGTGGATTTATCCTTAACAATCTGGTGTGTTTCCAGTGCTCCTCAGTTTCTCGCCTCTCCACAGAACACCTACGAAATGCACACATTCTCCCACATTAGCACTAAAATATGGTTCTGATGCTAATCCTTGAGAACAGAAGGAGCTTTTGAGTATAAACAGGTAAATAAAGTCTGTATTATCTAATCTGGCTTGATGTTTTTGTCACACAAAAAAGGCAAAGTATATTTTCATTTCCAGATCTTTTCGGTCACTGCCTTTATTTTATGGACTTGTTTTTCTTTAACATTGGGACTTTATAGATGGGAAGTTTGGATGATCACCATTTTAACTCAAGAGGTTAACTCAAGAGGCATTTTCAAACAAGTAATTATTGCATTGTTAGACCATTCACTGTAGTCTCATGTCCTCTTCTTCTGCTGTTAAGCAGAAGAATGTTCATGAAGGCAAAGAACAGCAACATAACATGCTCATATTCTAAAGAGCACTATATGGAGAGGAATGAAAAGTATACACAGAAAGCCATTAAACAAACAAACAAACGACACACACCAGTAGCAGAAATTACATGTAAAAAGGAACCACTGAAAAGTCATCTCAAAAAAAAGAGGCAGAAAGGTGTCTACACAGCCATATTTCTGTGAAGCAATAGCTACATCCAGTGGTCACCGGAGTTAATTGACAGAGGGTCCTTGCTGAAATATTAAGAGATTTGGGGTTTCGGGGGAGGACAAAGGTGGGAAGTATTTTGGGTTTTTAATACAACAGTCGTTTTTTCTATTCTTAGGCCTGCCCTCTCCCTATGCAGTTCTGGTTTAACTACAGGAGACAGGCCTAACTGTGATGAACTGTGGAAATAATGTATTCTGTTTCTAATCACTCATTCACAGTGGAAAATCAATTCTGATTTTAACAGCCTTTCAGCATGCCTTAAAATAAATTATTTGCCAGAATTACATATATCAGTTCAGAGAAGCCCAGTTGTTCCATATTGAAAGTTTCCTGTTCTGCAGGGGTTTGCTACATCTGTTCAGCTCTGCTACTAAAATACATCCCAAAAGCAGCATCTCCAAAACTCATGATACCCAAAAGAAAACAAGAAAGGCCACTTTGAACACAGCAGGGGCTGCCTCATCTGTGCAGAGACAACCAGGGCAGAGCAGGAGTCACTTCTGCCCTGCCATGTACCTAGGCCACAAACAGAAAGAGCAAGAGCCTTAGGGCAGCCTTGTCTGAGCAGCAGCAAAGCCAGTGACGAGGTAGCAACAAGATTCAGCTACACTGAAAACAGAGTGAGAGACACTGTCTTGCTCTACCTGTAGAGCAGCTCCCCAGGACACCACTTTCCTATCCAACCTGCATCCAAGAGCCTGTTCCTGGGTTCAGCACAACAGAGCTGCCCTGCAGCCTCCAAGCAGAACAACCAGTGGTTACATCCTCACATCTTTCCCACAGCTGCTTTTTGTACATATAGTTTGCCAAGGGGAGAGGGATATGTAAAGTCATTATTTCACAGTATTTCCCAGCATGACAGACATAGATCCTTCTTAGATTCAGCCTGCAGTAGCAATCAGAAAAGTGGGGTATCATTAGGTCACTAACTCCAATTAACTCAAATTCCAGTTGTGTGGAAGTTTCATCCTCCTTGCATGCTGGGAAACCCTTTCATAAGGAATGGAGCAAGACTCGTGGCTGTGCATGAAACACTGTCCACCACCCTTCAAGGGGAGGGGGGGGGGGGGGGGGGGGGGGGGGTAGACAAAAGAGTGTGTGTCCCGTTCTGCTTGGCCCGACGTTTTGTTTCCTAGAATCTTTGTTCGTCCAGGAAACCAGAAGAGGCCA
>JAOEGS010011956.1:155566-177547 GCA_025447755.1 Corythornis vintsioides | reverse complement strand
CAGTGAGGGTGGCAGAGCCTGGCAGGGGCTGCCCAGGGAGGTTGTGGAGTCTCCTTCTCTGGAGACATTCCAGCCCCGCCTGGATCTGTTCCTGGGTGACTTGGTCTGGGTGCCCCTGCTGTGGCAGGGGGGTTGCACTAGATGATCTTCTGGGTCCCTTCCACCCCCTGCCACCCTGCGATTCATGAAGGGCTGGTGCTTGGCACCCATCTAGACAGAGCCCAGCTTGGGGCCAACTGCTCTCCCTGGGGGGACGCACTCTGGGACTTTCCACCTCTGGGCCGATCGGGCGGCAGCTGGCACCCCGGGAGCCCCTCTGTGCCCGTTTTTCCCCCCCATGAGAAGTTTCCCCTTGAGCACAAAGGCGGCGGCGGGTGGCGACGGGCATTGTCCGGCTGCATCGCATTACCCCGGCTCCCGGAGAAATCACTTGTATTTCATGCTCCATTGAGCAGCTGCCTGTATATATTTTCTGTGTTGCACTTTTAGCATGACAAAAGGAGAGGGCCTGTGAACTCCTTGCTCTTCAGACCTCTCCGACATGTCCCCTGAGCGGAGCCCCCCTCGGTTAGCATAACAAACTGCCACGCTCCCTCCGACGGGCTCCGGGCTCCCTCCCAGCCTTTTCCCCAGGGTAATTTAATATATAGCTCAATATTTGGGAGTCTGGCTCTCTGGTGGTGGTGGATGTGTTTGGGGGGGGGGGGTTGAGGGGGGGTTCAGAGGCAGGGGTTTCAGCGAGGATGTCCTTCTGATGCACCCAGCCCGGCCCCGTGTCACACATGGTGTGTTGAACTGGTCACCAGAAGCACTGGTGGGACCTCTCAGCCTTCCGTGGGGAGGGGACTGAGCCACAGCATCCCCAGCTGGACCTGGCATTGACTTGACAGCTCTGGCACACGCTCTACAGCTCTGGCACCCGGATGCCAGAGTGAGCAACAGTGGTCACTGACCTCTGTGGTGATGATGGACATCATCCCCCATCTGTTCCTGGAGTTGCAGGTCTCCAAACTCTGTTTTTTTGCCTTGGAATTTGACTTAAAGACAGAAAAATGGAGCTGTGGGGCTGGAGTGAGCCACGGGATTGGCAGAACCAGCTGGGGCTGGAGCAGCCTCTCAGTGCACTGAGAGCTGGTGGTTTGGGCTGCATGTTTGTCCTTCCTGGGTCCCCGACTCCCTAACCTGTCCCACCCCACAGGCCCAAAGCTGGGCTGCTTCTGCATCTCTCCAGACCAGAAGGGACAGGACACTGTCCCTTCCAGGGCTGGGTCCATCTCAGGGCACCCCTCCCTTCCCTCAGTGGGGAAGGAGAGGGCTGGTGAGATAAGAGCTCAACATGCTATGAAGGAGACAGACCCCAGACACTGGGACTACAGGGATGTGGGAGGATTTACAAGAAAAAGGGGGAAATTCTGCTCAAACCCCAGCAGCACGAGGGAGACCAGACTGGGACACGGCTGGGGGCTCTAAACACCTTTAATGCACATCATTGTTTTTCCCTTTCACCCTGCTGAGCTGCAGACCTCATCCTCCTGGTGCCTCAGGCTTGGTGGCAGCGGCTCCGTGTCCTTCCAGCTTCCTGGGATGTCATCTGATGGTCCATGCACCCTGCCTGGCACCAGGGAGTCAGGGAGGACACCTGGGTGGCACCTCCTGGGCACATCTGGCTGCAGCTTTGGTGCTGCTTATGGGAAAGGAGGGAGCAAACCCTGGATAAGGGGTTGCCCACCATGGGCATTGACACGGATCCTGCCCACACTCCAAACCCAGCCTTGGCTTTTTCTCCAACCTTTCTTGGTCACCCAGACCTCACGGTATCCACTCCTTTCACCTGTGAATGGAAGAAACCAGTGTGAGTCCAGTCAGAACCAGGGTTGAGTTCCTGTAGGGTGGTCAGGAGGTGACCATGACACCAACATGCCAACTCCCTGCCCAAACAATTTCTGCCATCCCTACAACCACAGTCCCCACACCCTCATGTGTCTGTTGGGGGTCTAGCAGAGGGAACAGGCAGGAATTTGGGGTCAATGTGTATTTATGTGGCAGGTGACTCCCTGGGACATCTCAAAAGAGGGCAGATGGCAGCAGAGCAGGAAAAACCATGGTGCTGTCTGTGTGTAATGGGCAGAGGAGGGGGCTGTGTCCTTCAAAACTCCTGCAAGACCTTTAAGATGCTGCTGCCAGAGTGGTGAGAGCTCTGGGGAACCTGGGCACTGCTGTGGAGTTCATGGGGTGCCACCTCCCACTCCTTCTCTGAAAAATCCTCACCAAGACCCACTCTTTGTGCTGGGTCTCTTGCCAACAGGTTGGTGTCCACGTTGACCCTGGGGTGAGGCTGGCACCTCTTCACTCATGTCCTTCTTGCTGCCAGTCACTTGCAGGGAGTCCTGATGCCCTGGCTGTGGGTTGCTGCCAGCAGAGCCCCCAGCACACGGCTGGGCAGCTGCCTGTGGAAGAGCACACGTGGTGTTAGCTGCTGCAGCCCCTGGACTGGCACTCCACATGCACCCCTCCCCTAAACCCAGTCACCTCCTGCATTCCACCATGGCTGTGTGTCCCCTTCGGCCATTCCCATATGAAGCTTTGCAGGATCTGAGCCCAAATTCCCTCATGAATTGGCCCATTGGGGCATCCTTGTGTTCTCCCTTCACGTTCAGCCTTCAGTGTTGCTTTATGGGGTGCTAAAGCCAGGCTGACAAGTGCTGCCTGGCATAAATCCCCATGAAGTGCCTGTTCTTGCTGCTCACCCAGCCCTGAGCCCCTGTGAGGCCTCTGATGGCTTTGGGGTTCAAGTCCAGCTCCCTCTGTGCTTTGCATGAGGTGAAGGATCAGTTCAAGCCCCCGCTCTTCCCTGCCCCCCTCTGTTCTCAAGTACACGATGCCCTTAGGGGTGACATGATGCCACATGTCCCCTTCTCCTGCACGCTGCTGCCCACCAGGGCTGGGGGAGTCCCGAGCCTGTTTGCACCTGCTGAGACCTCCAGCACGAATATTGCTCTCAGAAAAGCTCCCCCTCGATGTTTTGATGCTTGAGTTTTGCCAGAGCCCACTGGGCTCTCCCCGCTGTGAT
Source organism: Corythornis vintsioides (assembly GCA_025447755.1). Classification (NCBI taxonomy): domain Eukaryota; kingdom Metazoa; phylum Chordata; class Aves; order Coraciiformes; family Alcedinidae; genus Corythornis; species Corythornis vintsioides. The sequence continues at coordinate 174,477 of JAOEGS010011956.1, read as the reverse complement.
GCTGCAAAGCCACTGGGGTGCAGGGAGGCTGCTCCCTGCCAGAGGGGTCCCCTGCAAAGCCAGGCTCCCTGCAAACACAACCTTTCCCACCACAATCCCACGTCAAACCCTCTTTCCAGATCTCCCTCACCCCTCGCCTGCTGACAATGCCCCATCTGTGCCCCAGCTCAAAGGAGCCTTGTCCGGGGGATGCAGATGCCCCAGATCCCCCTCTCTGGGGGTGGCTGTGTTGCTTCCCAGGAGCTGAGAGTTCACTCTGGTACTTTCTCTGCCTCCCTGTAGCCAAGGGGGTCCCCTTCTGCCCCCACCTCCCCTGTCTCATGGAGTGAGAACACTTGAGCTGAGCGTCTGTGTAGTGTCGGGCACAGAGACATCAGGGCTGGGATGAAGATCCCAGTTCACCCAGTGCAACGGGAATGGGAGAGGCTCAATCCCACTGACACACAGCATGTGAAGTCATTTAACAAACCAAAGCCTGTTTGGGGCAGGAAAACCAGACTTTCTTATTTATGGAAATGCTCAGCTAATTTTTCTTTCACCTAACGAATTGACCAAGACCTGCAGCTTACAGAGCAAAAAGCACCAGTTAGAGTGCCAAGGCACAATGGGAACCACTGGCATTTTCTCCCTGCTCCTAATGGGGGGCAAGGCACAAGTGACACCCCCCCACCCCCGAGAGCCTTGGGGCAATCTGTGGGCCCAGACCTGGGTCTGAGGGGGCAAATTCCTGGGGGTGGGTGGGAATAACCCCTGTGAGATGTGTCTGTAGTGGGGGAACTGGGGTGCTCAGGGGGGTCTGCACTCCCTCCTCCCCCTGCTGCCTTGCCCTCGCCAGGCTGAGAACAGCTTGAGTGTCCAAGCAGGGAATTCATTTAAATAAATTTCCATAGGGATTAATTTCTCCCCTTCTCCAGCAGCGAGGCAGAGGTGAGTGTGTCTGTGCCTGGGAAAGGCTGAGCCTGCTTTGGGAGAGCTGGAGAGAGAGGAAGGATGGGGGGTGGGGGGGCACCACTCTCTCCCCACAGGCCCATCCACCCTCACTGCCTTTCATCCTTCATCTCCAGAAAGGTTTTTGAGCCCATCCTCACCCACACATGAGCCCAGCCCGGTGGGTGCTTGGTACCAGAGATGCTGGTCCCAAGCAGGGGAGACCACTGAGTGCAAATCATCCAGTGACCCTGAATTCTTTCCAAACAGAGCTGCAAGAATCAACACCGGGTGGATCAAAATGCCACCAGGGAAAGAGACGTGGGCAGTGGGAGGAAAATCCAGGGGATTTGCCATAACTGAGAGCTCAAGAATCCTCCACCCTGCACCAGGAGCCTTGTCCTGGCCACATCCCAGAGTGGGATTTGCCCCGTGGATGCCCAACCTGGGTCGTTCCACATCTAAAGTCTGCATTGTGTGTCTTGGCATTGCTGAGCAGCGTGCCAGGACCTGGGCACAAAGCCATGGTGAAGCTGGGATGAGGAGGGACACGGGAGGGGCTTCTCCATCCACGGGTGAGCACCCGTGAGGAGCAGGAGGTGGGTGCACGGGGAGGCCACTGGCGATTCTCTTGCACCTCTGAGTAATTCAGCCTGAGCTCTGCTCCCCCACAGCCTCCCCCACTACAAACGGGGATATCAAGGGCTGGGAAAAAAACCAACCCTGGAGCAGCTGGATGGTCTGGAGGTTTGGAAATCCCAGAAGCCAATAATTCCAGGAGGTTTTTCAGCTTTTCCAGGCCTCCCCAGGACCCTTCACACAAGGAACAACCCCTTCATGAGGAAAAATGGATAATTCTGTCATCATTCCCCTCCCTATTAAATGAGGGTGAGAGGAGTTAAATGACAGATGCAGGGTTTTTTCCATTCTGCTTTGGATTTGGGATTCAAAGAGCAAGACAGATTCAAATAACCAGCGTAAATAAATCAGGGCTAGTGAACACTTGGAAACAAGAAGAGCGACAGCTATTTTTGGCTGTCAAATTTGGGAGGTTTTAAGGCTCCTTCAGGGCACGAACCACTGCAAGAATTTGTTACCACTGCAGCAGAAGAAAAGCTCGTTGAGGAAAAGAGTTTTCTTTCTGCTCCTGGGGAGATGGAGACGGGTAAACCCAGCACTGCCCGATCTACCAGGGGCTTTGCACCCACAGAAATGCTGATTTGGGGCTCTGAGGTGGAAAACAGGGACCCTGGGTGATTTCTGTAGGGAATAACCCCCTGGAGGGTCCATCCCAGGAACCCACCATCACTCTCAAGTGGAGTTTTTTTCCACAGAGGATGGAGGCAGCAGAATGAAACCCATTTATCTGAAAATGCCAAGCAGAGCACAGAGTGGGATTTTTTGAAAACTCAAAAATAGCCCTTGTTATTTCTGCTGGAATCCCCATTTTTAAGTTTAAGTCCACTGAGGCTGTGGAAGAGCAGTGCCAGCCCCATCAACTTGGGATCTCAGGCACCCTCAGTTTGAACCTGCAGCACCCACTGGCACCCAGTGCTGCCTCAGTGTCCCATGCCACTCTTGCATGAGTTTGTTAAGGCTTAAAGACACAGGGCAAACAAGGAAAGCTTGTGTCCCTTAGCCTGGGGACCAGAGCTGGCAGCCATGGTCCATCCCAGGGTGGACAGCCCCTATGGGTGCTGGGGGACCTGGCCCAAAGGGGTCAGCACCAAAACAGAATGAGATGAGTTCTAGTTTAAGGCAAAGCTCAGCATCAGCATGGAGGTTCTCTGTTCTTTGCCATGGAAACAAGTGTTGCTAAGGGATTGCTTAATAGGGAGTAAAATATTCTAAAAATCTAAGTTTACGTGACAGCAGGATTGGACCCCGAGTCCTGGGGGTGGATGGGGCTGTCAGGAGCTGCCCTGGCAGCTGAAAACTCCAATACTCCATCCTTATGGAGAAACCCCTGGCATGGGGAGAAGTGGGCACAGGGCGATGGGTGGTCTGGGGAGGGCACGGGCTCCCTGTCAGCAGCACTGGCACGATCCTGGGCTTGCTCCAGCACAGAGCTGGCAATGTCAAGACTTCAACCCTTTCAGCATATCTGTGATTAATCAAGAATCTTTATCTCCCAAAGGATAAAGACACCAGAGCTGCCCCCGGGGAAGCGGGTGCAACGCTGGACTCGGGCACCACTCAGCGCCCGCTTGCCACCCTCACCCGCTTCTCCCGCCGTCCTCCATGGGCACGCCGGGGCAGCGATACCCACTTAACTTTATTAATTTTATAGGCATGAGGAGAGGGGCTGGGGGGAATAATACAGGCAGGGGCCACCTCTGACCTTGACCCCCGTCCTGGCTCCCTGCGGCAGCTGGGCCGTCGCGCCTCCGCCGACAGCTCAATGGGCGCTTTGTCTGCGCCCGCCGGCCCCGCGCAGCCCCGTCGCCCCCAATAATATTTATGGAGTCGTCGGTCACCTTCTCCCCCTGTTCCCTGCATCTCAACAACAGCCTCAGCTTGCTGAGATCCAGGGAATTTATAGTCCGGAGAGTTGCTGCTCTTTAGCCCCGTGGGGGGTGAGGAGCGACAGATCCTGCCCCTCGGAGCGCTCGGTGGGAACGAGCAACATACCCCTCCGTGGGTCTGGGTACTGTTCACTGCCCTCGAGGGGGTTTTTCATTCTCTTAAAAATAATTAAAAAAAAAAAAGATAATTTAAAAGCAAACAGGTGGGGGAATTTTCTCACTTTGCCCAAGTCTTGCAAAGCTGCTTTGCTCCCAAGTCGGCTTTGAGGAGTTGGGAAAGGTGGTGAAAACGCGCTGCTGATTTATTTTACTGTGTTTCTGCTCACTGCCCAATTCCTCCATCAATTCAATCGATCAAAAAGCTCCTTTCTAAAAGGATATTTAAACATTCTTCTGCCAGAGAAGCTGAGAATGGGTGCAGTCCTGGTACCCCTGGGAGTGGGGGGATTTGGCCCTGAGCCCATCGAAGTCAGGAAGCTGCAAAGCAGATGGTTTAAACAAAAGGTGCTTGTTCAGGAAGGAATCAACCAGATAAACCTTAATATTTGAGGAAGAAAGCGAAGGATGGGTGACAGTGCAGGGGACAGAGGTGACCCTGGTTTGCTTGGATTTGGAAAATCCTGATAAAGAGCAAATTCTTCCTGATGGGTGATTTGGGGCAAGAAGGTTTTGAATGTGAATGCAGCAGATTTTTCAAGCACTACTGAAAATGGATCTGAGGGAGTGGAGATGTGTGGGGGGAAAATGGGACAATATGGGACAGTTTGGTTGTTCCCAGGTGCTCCACCTGCCCAGAAATTGTCAGTTGAGTGATTGAGTGATGGGGAATTTCCAAGATTCACATCCTTCCCCTCTTCTAGAGAAGGAAACCAGCCCAGAAAGGATCCAGCAAATCCCACAAATGGCTCTCCAGACACCCAGGGACTGGCACTGACGGCCCTTCCAATACCTGGGCGAGATCTTTGGGAACCCTCAACCTCCCCTAAGATGTGGAGTTGTTCCCACACACAGATCCCAAAGTCATTTGCTTTCCAGTCTCCTAAAGTAAATAGATTTTTGGGGCTGTTTCACCAGACTTTGGGAGATGACCCAGGATAAATGAACCAAACTGGTTCTTTCCCAGCTTTGCTGTCATCTTTTGATAAATCCTCTAGTTTGGAGCAAACCAGCCCTTGGCTGATCCTGGTGCTGAGGAGAGCAATCCTCCAGTGCCAACAAGCATTTCTGCACTGGTTTGATGCTTCCTGCTGTTAATTGAGCTGGAAGGTAATGGACAGGAAGGTGCTGGGTTGCCAGCTATGTCCACAAACCTCGCTGCATGGAAAATCCTCTTTTTGTGCTGTTTAACCCCAGAGCTGCATGTACCACTGTACTTCAAGCAGGGTTTGCCCTGCAGCTGGGGGGGATGGACCGTTTTGACACCTCCCTCCCCCCAAACACTGCACAGGAGAGAGGAGGAGGAGGAGGAGGGATGCTGGGGTTGCTGGAGAAGGCAGGGACATGATTTCCCTGCTGGCTGAGCTCCTTTATAGCCTCTCCATCAGGGGAACAGCTCAAACCTCTTCCCTTCTGTCCCCATTCCACCAGGGCACCCCAGGGAAACACAAGCATCCCCTAGTTTGATCTGGAGCAGCTTCCATCCTCTTTAAAAGAGAAAACCAACTCATTTCACTCCTCCTCCACCTCGGAAGTTGCTGTGGAGCATCCTGTCGACTCTCAATGTGCAGCCTGGAGCTGCTGCCACTTCCCAAGGCCACGGCACAGGGGCTGGTCCACACCAAGCTGCAGAGCCTCCCATCATCCCCGTGCTCACACGGCTTCTTCCCATTCCCCTTCCCCAGGGCTCATTCAAGGAAATGCTGCGTGACACCGGCCCTCGAGCACTGGCGGCTGGAGATGAATCTGGAGTGTCACCTCCTGCCACCGCTCTCGTCCCCCAGCCTGCAGAGCAGATGCGTGGGAGATCACACACCCCTGGCAAAGAGTGGGGTGAGCAGGAGAGGATGGGAAAGTCCTGCGAGGCAAATAGAAATGGAATTTTGGTGAAACTGGAGCACCAGAGCGTCTTAATGCGAAGGGTTTGTGTCACTCTCCGTGCAGGGCAAGAGCAGCTGGGTGCTGATGGGGCTGGGGGAGGATGGTTCCTGGCGATGCCTCGCACAGTGGGTTTAATCTGGGTGGGAAACAGGGATTTTGCCACAAGATGAGGCTGCGGGAAGGTGGTCGGTGCACAGGGAGAGCCAGGGGATGCCCAAACAATGGCTGCTACCAAGCCACAAACCAGCTTGAAAAAGGCTGGACCCACCACGCCGGGTTCTGACCACATCCCCTCGCTGGCCTGGTGCTCCCTTCCCAACAGTGACTCGGGGAGTCCCGAGGCTCACACAGCCCTCCCGGGAGCGAGGTCCTGGAGGGCGAGCGGGCGCTGGAGGATGGTGGTGAGAAGCATCATCGCCAGCTTGCTGAGCTAGGCATAATTGTTGCAAAACCACCGCGCACATGCTGAGCTTCATAATTATCAGGCTTGTCTGCCAGGCTCTCCCTTCCCCCAGCACAACGGCACACTTGATTATGATTATGGTGGCTAATTTTGTCTGGTGCATCTCTAGGCATATGGGCCCCCACCTGCTCTGAATATGCAAACGCCGCTGATTTGCTCCTCGGCGGCCGCTCTGAGCCGGGGTCCACGGGCAGGCGGGGAGGGGGAACCTGCCCAGCGCCGCGAACAAAGAAACCCCACGCGACAGCACGGGCACAAAGAGCTGCCGGCGCCAGAGCCGCCCGGGGCACGGCGTGGCAGTGCCCGCCTTTGGCGAGGCCTCCAGGCTTCCCGTGGAGGAGACGGAGCATCTGTGGGCAGCAAAAGCCTGTGGCTCGGCGTGCGTGTATGCGATGGTGTGTGCACATAGCCTGTGCTGTGCCCAGGGCAGGGGTGGAGTCCCCGTGACCCCTGGAGGGGTTTCCGAGCCGTGGTGCTGAAGGCCACGGGGCAGAGGTGCCCTGGCGGTGTTGGGCAAACCGTTGGACTTGATCTGGAAGGTCTCTGCCAACCGCAATGAGTCTCTGATTCTATTCCATGCACGCACCCCTCCGTACGCAATCAGCACCCTACAGACAACCCCTGCCATGCACTTCCCTCTCCATCCCGTTCTCCCACCTCGCCGTCGGACGCATCCGCATCCCGCAGCCCCTTCCCTGCCCCCCGTCCCGTGTTGTTTGGTGAAAACTAAGGGTTTCACTGGCGTGTTGGTAAGGCTCAGCAAAGCGCCGGCGTGACGGGGAAGGGCAGCTGAGGTGGTCTCACGTCTGCCTCGCCGGGACTGCTGTCAGGGGGGCTTCGCCATGCTAATGGATAATTAGATAGGCAGACAGACTGACAAGGATCCAGATGGATGGATAGATGCCACAAGGATCTGGTGACAGATAAATAGGCAGATGCTAATGGGCAGCGCAAACAACAGCTTAGACTCCTGCTAATTCCCACTGTAATTTTTAAGCCCTCTCCATCCTCCCCCTCTTTCCCCCCTCTCTCCCCCAATGCAGAGCTCCCACCAGCGCATCCATCACTTGTATTTTTTATTTTTTTTTTTGCACAGAAGTAGCATAAATGGTTTATGAGGGCTCTAAGGAATAACGAGTAGCAGTGAGCTGAGGTGGGCGTCGTGCTGGGGCTCAGGGAGCTGGAACCCCTGGAGTTACCCTGGGACCAGCCAGAGCCAGGTTTGGCTGTTGGGATGTCTCCATCCCTCCTTTTCCAGTGTTGCTGCCACCTCCCTGACACTGATATATTTTTCAATTAAAAAAGGCAAAAAAAAAAACCCAAACCAAAACAAAAACATTTGTCCCTTCTCTTCCACTGCAGAGATAGGAAGAAAATGAATGGAAGGGAGGAGGCCAAGGTGGATTAGAGCCAGAGAGCTGAGCGGGTGCTGGAGACAAAAGAAACCATCTTCGCTTCTCCCTTGCCGCGGGGAATCCATGTGGCAGTTGGGGGAAGGCGCGGAAAGTGGGAAGGGGACATCAATCCTGATGGAAGGATTTTGGTGGTACCCGCACCTCCTGGGAGATTTACAGCCCCCCTTGCTTCATGGGTGCTGCTCAACTGGAATGGGTGCTGCTCACCTGGGCCAAGCTCATTGGCCAGGAACCCTGGTTAATGAGCTATGGGGATGCTCACACAGTTGGAGACCTTTGGGTCTTTAGAGCTTGGCAGGGACATCACTGCCACCATTGCCACCCCTCTGTTCCAGCAAGCTGGAGCCTCAAGCATCCTCCTGCTGGTCCCAGCTCTTCAGCCTCTCTGCCTCCTGGTGTCCTCTGTCCCTTATCTGTCCATCTCTCACTTCATTCTCTCCTTAATTTGTCTCAGCTCATCAGCCCCTCCATTATCTGCTCTTTCACTCTGCCCCTCTTGCCCTCACAGTTTTTATTATTTCTCTCCCTCACTGTTTTCTTTCCTCCCCTTGCTCTGTAGATTTCCATCCTCCTCTTCACCTTCTATCCTCTCCTACTCTTTTTCTCTCTCTCAAGGGTATTTTCTATCCCCTCTGCCATCCCAAGAGGGATCAGCAGGACTGTAGCAGTGGGGTCGAGCACCCTGGGGCGGGTGTCTTCATGAAGCTGTGTCCAAGGGCTGCCATCAGAGGCAGGTCTTCTGGCCCTATTTCAGGCTGAGCTGTTAAGTAAAGCCCAAGAAATGCCACCGGCTTTTTTCTGATCCTCAAGAGAGAACTGGAAACTAGTTTAGGATGAGGAGAGCCCAGGAACTGACCAGAGCATCTCTACCAATCTCCCTGTGCCTACCCTGCAGCAGGACCTGGAGGAGAAAATCGCTGTTTTGCTGCTATTTCACCCAAACTGAGCCCAAGGAGGAGGTTGGGGATGGAGAAGGGCCCTGCATGTCCACATGGGTGGTGGGTGCCTGCAGTAGCTGCTGGGGTGGCCACATCCAGCCCTGCTATGTAGGTCAGAGCTGGTGCTGGGAGGGAGTGCGGGGGGCCCAGCCCTGGGTCTCCCCCGCCCGCTGCTGAGCTGCTGCCTGGGATTAAACCCCTGGCAGCCTCCTACCACACCATATATATATATCTATCTGTGCACACACCATGTCACCACACACACACATCTTACCTGGGTGCATATATATATGTATAATCTTGGCCTTTTTCTCGTTTCAGGTGGAAGCTGCTTGCTGATACAATTAAAATTGTTACCAGAAATGACCCTGTTGCAAATATTCTGCTTTTTAAAGAAGCCGACTTGAGTTCTCAGCTACTTGCTGAGAAAGTGCCTGGGGGCTTTTCTGACGAGCTCCCGCAGGTATTCCCAATTTCCTTCATTTGCTTTACAAGGTAAGTGGGGAAAAAAAAAAAAGAGAAATATTTTCCTTATAAATATAGATAGATGTATAAAAAATATTCCAGGGATTTTTCACTTCCTAGATCCCTCTTTCCAGGAGTTTTCCAACCTCTGCACCATCACCTACCTCAGGTGGAGAAAGACCCAACAATGCTGTGTTGGGGTGACCAGATGGATGGAACGTGGGAATGGTGAAAGCTTTAATTCACAGTTTAAAAAAAAAAATCCTTTTCTGGACAGAGATGTCAAAAGCTCCTCCAATTCTCAATTATTTTCCTTCTCATCACACAATACCCTGGGAGAAATCCTACAAGCAGCTCCACCCATCCCTGTGCAACACCCAAGGGCAGCACTCAGGTGACAACAGGACCTCACAGCTGTCAAAAAAAACCCCTAAAAATATAATATTTGGAATGTGAGACTTAAATTACAACCCAGATGTTGGGGAATTAATTTTGGACTGATTAGTGCTGTGGCCATCACCCCACTTCTCCTCTACGGTATGCGTGGCCACCCTCACCCCTCCACAGCCACCTGGGGTTTCTCTGAGGGGGTAGATGGGTGCACATGGGGTATGGACACGGCCATGGAGCAGGACAGACAGACAGCAACCCCAGGACAGACGGAATTTGGCATGGGAAAGGGGTGGGGGGTGGCGATGGCACTGCCTAGACAAGGAGTTTAATTAAGATGCAGGAACGGTGCTTTGGGTGCAAAAAGTGGAGGGGGAAGGGTTAAGGGGCAGCAGGAGAGAGGGGTGAGAAGAAAGCCCAAAGAAAAGAAGGGACCTCCTAGCACCCGGCAGGGCTTGATGGCTTAATTACCATATTCAAATCTAATTAATTCCCCTTTGCATAAAAAGGCCACGGCGGGCGTGGGACCAGCCTTGCAGATGGCGTCTCATGCTCAGCACCATTTTGGGGCCGCCGGCCATCTTAGAGCGAGGAGGAGGAGGAGGGGGGGGGGGGGGGGGAGGAGGGGGGGGAAGAAAAGGCTGTATTTTGTCACATTTCTTGCACACAGTTTTTTCTTCCTACATGCTTTCATGCACCAGGAAAGGCAAACAGGCCTGAAGGCCGCAAGACAGTTCAGTAGCTCCAAGCATCAACAACAGCAAAGCTTTCTACCATTTTGCTGAAAGGCTAAGATAGCCAGAGATGACAGAAGGATGAAAATAAGAAGGGAGAAGCAAGGTGACATAGGAGGATGGAAACACATCAGCTGCTGTTTGAACACACACTGCTAAGCAAAGTCTGCTACAGCATCAGTCAGTGACACACAGGGGTCCAAATCCAACTGGATAGGTGAATGTTCAGGTTTGGGAGGTAACTGCATTCATTCAGTCCCCTCAGAGTCACACGGAGAGGTGGCTTTTGACAGACCTATGGTTCAGCCCGAGGACAGCATTTACATTTGAGTTTAGGCTGAAGGTAAGACTAAGGACATTGAGGACAGAGCAGACAAAACCCAACCTACCTCAGGTTGTACAGCTCAAGACAGCATCACTGTTTCTTCCTCACTTCTCTCTCATGAGCTTAGACATTTAATATAACTCTTCTGAACTGAAGTCACTGGAAGACTTTTGCGAGATAAATACACAAGTATTTGTGGCTACTTCTGTTCAGTCATTGCACAGATCACCTTTGTAACATTAGGTATAAAAATATCACTGTTACACAAACTGTGATCTCTCTCCAGCTCAAGCAGCAGCTGCACATGATTTTCCAGCACCAAACACACAGGTGTACAGTGAAAACATTTTGCCCAAGGGCGATGCCTACACATGTCCTTCCCTCACTCCGGTCCCCAGCACCTTCACACATCCCCCTTCTCCCCTAGAAGGTCCAAACAAATACAAACACCACAATAAAAATCAATGGTGAAAGCAGCAGGGGACAGAAATGTTGTGTGTATGAATTCAAAACAGCTTATAAGACAGGGAGAGAGGAAAAGCACTGAACTACCTGAGGGTGAAAAGCACAGCGAGCCCCAGGAGCCGGTTTCCATGCTCATAGCTGACTGCCAGAGCACAAGAATCAGCATTTATGCTCAGGCTCCAAATTTGAGAGCTGTGCTACTGCTTCCTACTAGTGCAAACTGCATTAAGGAAGGCACACAAAGCACCATCTTTCTTTCTCCATCTACCAGTTGCTCTTAATGCTTCCTTTTGTGCTTGGTCTGATTTACCCACTCAGGGATGGTCACGAGCCTGAGGAATAAAGCAGAGATGACACTCTGCCTAGTCTCTGGATGTTTCTCTGTCTGCCTGCCTGGTGCTGTTAGGAATTGAAAAGGCTTCAAAAGTTTCAAGATACCCATGATACCAGCAAGCCAAAACATTTAAGGAATCTAAATAAACCTCTACGGGTTCCCAAAATCAGCTTTGTAGTTGTGCCAAACACAGAGTGCCAGCAAAACCAGTTTTCATCACAATCAGAAGAGCTGGAATCAACATTTGCTGTGAGAGCAGGGGGGTGAGGGTTAACAATGTATCTGCCTTCAATAAATAATGGCAAAAGGACACAGCCCAGTAGTTCTAGGAAAATGGAAAGTTGTTGCTTTGCTCAAAACCACAACACAAAGAAATTTTCAACAAGTAAACATATTACACAGTTTCAGGAAAATAGAAGGGCTTGAGAGCCAAGGTGTCATTAACCAGAGATAGATGCTCTCATAGAACTTGACACTCTGCCTCAAAGTCACCTTTGCCAGGCAGCTGGGAACAAGGAACAGAAATCAGTCTTAGGGTTGTAACTACAAGCCAACTTCACAAATGAGACCCCACTTCTTAATTATTAAAAAAATATATATATATATAATATTGCCTTAGAAGACATTAGCTGCTGCCACAATACTGTGGCAAAACTTCAGTAGTTGAACAAAATAATTTAAGATAATTGAAGTCACATTTCTGCTCAAGAAGGGGAAAAAAAAAAAAAAAAAATCGCCATCAGCTTTTACCAAAATGGAATTAATAAACCTACGATAAACCTTGTCAGAGGGTTGGAAGTGAAGTTTACACATACTAAAGCACATTCTGTCCAAATGTACACACATCAGTATACAAGAAACAAGCAGCTTTCACTGAAGTAGTTGCTTGTTTCAATGGGTGATGTTCCATATCATCATTTTCTTACCCAAACAAAGGGTAGGTTCTGGCCTTTGCATGAAGGTCCTTTCAAATGTGTGTTTTATCAATTATAATAACTTATAAATTATTTATTTGTTTTCCCCCTGGTTTTAAACAGCTGAAATTGGTGTGCTACCTCTGCCTCAGTCCAAGCAAATTCAAGCCTTACAGATAAAACTCTCACCACCAGTTGCAGCAAAAACAGCAACAGAGATGCAAATCCTCTCTGGGCTTTTGTATCCTACCCCTGGGGGCAAGCTGCAGAAGTCCAGAGCTTGTGTGCACAAGGCATTACTGCCTGCACCAACACTCTCACAAGCTGGAGCAAATCTATTCTTTGTGAAATTAGTACAGAAAATGGGACACATAATACATACTTACCATTGGTTTACATGCATTCTGCACTCTAAAGCAGCTTGTTGTTTGTGTTTGTAGAGGCTTGTTTTACAGACCTGGCTCAGCTATCTGTTGCAATCAGACACCAGTCTGAACTAGTAGTCCTGGGCATTGGACTCCCCACAACTGGTCAGACCTCTGAACCTAAGCAAAGTACAGGCACTATCAGCCTAACCTCCCTGGCACAGATGCTCATTGTTTAGGATCCTTATTTTGAGATGCTGGATCTACAACCTACCTATTATAAGCTAGAAGCGTGCTGTCAAATCCCCAGTTGTGTAGACATATGGTCTGCAGAGCAATATTCTTGCCAGATACCTTGGGCTACAGTTTAACTCTTCAGGAGTTTGATGAAAATAAATACCTTAGTGATACCCTCTGCTCAGAAGCAAAGCCCTAGAGTAATGAGACTGGGAAAGAAACATCAGATGCTGACCTGTCCTCTCCACTGTCCACAGTGTATACAGTCTTTTGGACTGAGTGATCCATCTGTCAAATCTGTGTCTCTTCATTTTAGAGACAAGGATGTCATGAGGGACAGTGTCAAACGCCTTGCACGAGTCCAGGAAAATGACAACATTACTGTCAAAAAACCCAAACCCCTGCCAGCCACACCAGGCTTGGAGCCAGGTATTAATTTGCTGGTATATTCTGCCTAATCCCTCATCTTTCCCCACAACTGGAGGGATAGAGGAGAACATGATCTGTGCTCCTTATCCCTTGACCAGGTGCCCCAAAGCTTTGAAATCCTTCTTCGTTGTCCTTGGAGTGGTTCTACCCAATTCATCACTACCTACACGAAACAACGAAAGGGGATAACAGTCTGAGTGCTGTACCAGGGAAGGAAGCTTCTTCTCTACATCTTTAACTCTGACCCCTAGGAGGCAACAGACCTCCCTGTGCAGTGGGTCCGGTCTGCATATAGGGCCTTCTGTCACCAATGACAATTTAACAGTGAAATGCAGCACACACTTCCCTATCCGAAAAAAACACCAACACAAAACCCAACTGACTTCAGTCTTCATCTTCTGGGAAGCCATACCCGAGAGGACACTGATGGCTGGACACAGGACCTGAATGTCTTTTTATACAGTGAGAACTCCTCCCTGTACAACAAATGACAACACCAAGTAAGAAAAGGATGTCTTATATTTCCTTGAAAACCTCCAGGAATTTGTTATATTTCAGAAAAAGAAAAGAAGGGATTATCTGACTTCTGTTTTCTCCCCCATATTTATTTCTCATCCATAAAGCCCAAATCTTCCAGTCTTTGCATAAAAACCCAGAAAGTGTTGCATACCCAAAGCCACCTTAATTCTGGTAGAAAATAATTAAAAGTGACAAGATGTGTGAAGTGTCAAGTGTGGAGTTCTACATGATGCTGACACAACTCTGCTAATAAAAGGCAGAGTTGAGCTTTCAGAGCCAGCAAAATCTCCAATTCTAGGTGACCATAAAATGGGTAGAAAAGACAGTGATGAAGCACTTTCCTGCAACTTAGAGTTTTTACACCCATTTAAGCTACAGCATCAGTGAATGAAGGATGCTGACTCAGCATTAGCCACACGCCTTACGTATGGCCAGGATCTCGGGCAGAAAGTCTGCTCAGAAAATATCTGCTTCCAAAAACCTTCAAAATCTGAGATCCAAACTAAAAGATGAATCTTTGGCTTCTGAAAAAATCACTAGATATTTGCAACACACAGCAGTTCTTCCTGCCCCTTCCTTGGTTTTGTTTCTTTACAGCATACAGACTCTCATGGAATACAAAACATTCCCATTGTGTTACAGTCTCTTGGAGAGTTTTTTCTGACCAAGTGGTATTAAATAAGCATGAGAGAAGCTGGAAAGATGCCAGGCATGATGGAGAAACTCAAAGCTCATTGCAGAGTTTGGGGAATAATTCTGTCAATTGCTACTTAGCAGAACAAGGGGTATTTGGGCAGCATTTCATTATTATTTTTGTATTTGTCAGTCATACTGCTCAGCTCTCCACTGGTTTGTCAAATTAATGGAAAAATAGGTAAGTGGACAATAAACAATTTCAAGTAAGTATTAAGCCTTCTCTTTCTTTCAAAATACAGTTTGATTCCAACACTGATAAATAGCATTCTCGTCTTCATCCTATCAGCCAGACATATTGATCACAAACTAATCCAGTAGGACAAATCACTGAAAACTTAGCACTTTTCAGAGCACATATAATAAGTTCTCTCTTACAAAAATCTCTGAGAGGAAAACAGCATTTTTATCTTTGAGCACATGCAGCAGTTGGAAATGACAATGACTTTATATTCTATAGGACGTATGGGAAACTCCACGGTTAGGTGCTGTATGTATAACATACAAAGTATTCTGTACAACATCAGTGTATGGACAGACCCTAAACGAGGTGTTGGCAACCAAAATTTGCCACATTCCCATATCAGTGGTAAAAGTGACACAGAAGTAGTCTGCAAAATTGCATCCCCCTCTCCTGTTTCTCTCCTCACAGGCAGTCATGCACAACATCCACACAATGACTGCAGAATCCATTATTAAGGGACTTGACCATCTCCTCTGTGAGGAAAGACTGAGGGAACTGGGACTGTTCAGTCTTGAGAAGACTGAGAGGGGACCTTATTAATGTTTATAAATATCTGAAGGGTGGGCGTCAAATGGAAGGAGCCAATCTCTTTTCTGAACTGCTCAGCAAAAGGACAAGGAACAATGGATATAAACTTGAGCATAAAAGGTTCCGATCTCAACATGAGGAGGAACTTTTTTACTGTGAGTGTGATAGAGCCTGGAACAGGCTGCCCAGAGATGATGTAGTCTCCTTCTTTAGAGACTTTCAAAACCCATCCTGTGTGACATGCCCTGGGTGACCCTGCTTTGGCCAGGGAGTTTGACTTGATCACTAGAGGTCCCTTCCAACCCCCACCATTCTATGATTCTATGAAGCCTAACAAAGGTGATCTGTTCAGTGCTTTACCTTTGAACTTATTACAATCAACTCCTTGTTTTTAAGAAGTAAAAGAAAGGAAGTTTTTTTCCACAGCTACCTGCTCTCTAAGGAGTTTTCCTTGCTCTTCTCTATTGGTTGGGCTACAGTGGTTTACCTGGAAACCAGGAATGAGCATGATGGTGCTTTGCTCACTATCCCATTCCAACAGCCAGCCTGTGTGCACCTTCTTTATCTCAAGCAGGACCCTCCCAAATGCATTTAATAAATCAAAAGAATCTGCCATACCTCCTTCATGGCATCGAGTGAGCAAAGAGCACCATTCTGGGGCTTGAACACAGATGTAACCTACTTCAGAAGTGCCTACAGGAGTTCCCAGAGCTAAGGGGAAGCCTGTGCCATTATAAGCAGGCAAGTCAAAGCCACAAACCAAGCTGGTGATTTTTCATTTCATTTCAGCTTTCCCATGCTTTGATTTATTATGATATATTTTTCCCTTCTGCTGGAGCTAGAACTGGTCACCTTAACCACAGCAATCACCTGCCCAGAGGGCTGGTGGTGGACATTGTCTCTAGGGAACATAACTGAGAGGAGTCCACTTACATTGGGGTGGAGGAGGGAACAGAAACCAAAAAAAACCACAATTTCATAAATTTAAAACAACACACACAAGGTAGAAGTGTGACCACACTTTTTCCATGTAAATAATGTCATACTTATGAGGAGGGGGCCTTCAGTGATATTTCATGAATGGGTTCGTTATGTTGCACCTGACCTACAGACATTTCAATTGCTTTTTTGTTTTAATATTTTCCTTATTTATTTTTGCTCAGTGAGTTGTATATAATCAAATGCTTTATAATACTAAATCTTGTTAAGACGTTGCTCTTTGCAGGGGCATAATGTCAGTAAGTTTAATCAATTTGTAATTTTCACGAAGGAAGACCCCACTGTGACAGTTAAGCATTGAGCTGTGAGGAGGAAAGAAGGGCTCTGTCCACAGATATTTGCAGAGCTTCACACAGAGTCTTCAGAATAATTTGAAGTTTGATTTTATTATTATTATCATCATCCTTTTACAAACAGAAAAGTAAGAATTGCATTAGCAGGAGTGGGCCAGACTCCAGATAGAGGCCCTGTGGAAGAATTTGCACAGAGTCTAGGTTAACTCAGATTCATATCAGTCTCCAAGAAAAACATTCAGGAGAAACATTAAATCCTCTGAAGGGAAATATTAACAGATAGTCATGAATGGAAACTGATTATTAATTATTTCTCTCTCTCTTTCTCTCTGTCTTATATTTTTAGTTTAAAATGTCATGTAAAGCCTGACATTGATAAAAATGGCAGGAAATGTTCCTTGCTCAATTAAATTACCACAAAGACCAGCTTAACATCTGCTTGGCAAACCCTTCATAAATGCATGGCATTAATATTTAATAAAAATATCTATAGCTTCAGTTCATACTGGAGACATTTCACACTTTGCTCACACATGGTGTTTCATATAATTATTCTCTAAAGGCTGTCATTTCAGTCCTTTAGCAAAATAAAAGCTCCAAGGATGATTAAGTATAGGAAGCATATCTCCAAGGACATAGCCCTCTGCCAGGAGACCGTTTCTATTGACTCTTAGATTAGAAGGGAGAAGTACAGAACAAAGGAAGCAGAGCCAAGTTGGAGGAGAATAAAGGAAAGACCTCAGTGCTGTTGTCAGTACAGTTTGAGTACCGTCAGGTAGGTTCAAATCACATTCTACAAAAAGCAGAGCTCATCCAGAGTGGAGTTGAAAGCAATTCCTTACCACTGTTTAATCAAAGCATAACATCTATTTGCTGTGAGTTGCACCTAAAACCTGATCACTTCAACTGCTCCAACTCACATTCCCATACCAGTGCTCACAGTCACTGCACAGGTGCTACGCTACCTTAAAGATATCCAAACCTTTCATTTCCAGCAACCAGAGCCTACAAAGCTTCCAGCACCTGGGGTCTGCAAAACTGCCTGATTGCAGAGACTACCCTACAGAAAGGTGAAGCTGAAACCAGCTGCTCAAAGCAAGTGAGAAAATGGTAATGTTACCTGCACAGCCAGTCCCAACTTGTTCGGTATGAGCACAGAGACCTGCTGGTCAGCCCCAGCTCAGAGAGCCAGCAACAGTGCCAAGGCTGGAGAATATCCCTGCATGCTGGCGGGCATCAAAGGCTTGGTCAGGAGCAGGGGACAGAACAATGCTGGCCAGTATGCTAGTGTGCCTGAGGCATCGTCTCCTTTCAGGATAAGGTTGGTGCTGAGCAATTCAAGACGACTATACCATTTTCTTGCCTAACATCTGTACATACCCAAATCCTACCCTGCTGTTCTCCACTCCTCCACTGCTTTCACAGAGCAGCTCTCCATGTAGGTGGTCACTATCCCTAGATACTAGGGGTGGGAGAAGGTAAGGATGAAGAGAGTTTGGTTTTATCTTCAGCTTGAAAGTGTGCCTGTGCAACACATCACACAAAAGGCCAGACACAGCAATACCAAAAAGAGCTAAACTTTTCTGAATCATGGCCTGAAACGCATCTTGCCCATTTCCATTTCTTTCCAGATACTCTGATATCAGTCTAATGAAAGAAGAACTAAAACTGAATTTGAATGGGACAGACATAGGTATTGTCCTGAAGTTGTTCATATACATTAAATAAATAAATACATACATATTAAGTTCTGGAAGGGAAAAAGAAACAGTAAACAACAAAACCACATCACCACACACCTTTCCCCCAGGATCTCAGCTATATGGAGCACTCTCTAAAGATGCCTTGATCAATAGATCTATGCTTTCTTCTAGAGGCTTATCAGCAGTGAAGACAAGTACGTATCTTTAAAACAAAACAAGCTACAGACACACAGAGCATCTCCTGCCTCAAGAAACTTCCCTCAACTTCAAGGACAGCAGCAGCTTTATTAATTTTTAGTCACCTAGAGAAGTGAACAAAAAGCAACAGCATCCCATTGAATGGCACTACCAGCTATAACACAAGTCTGAAATCATAGCTGCTTTCTCTGTGCACTTCAGTGTTTAGCCAACTACATTAATTTTAGACTGAAATCTCTGTGTCAGAAAACAAAGACTCCCCCAGTGCAGCAGACTTTGTTCCTGGCACAGGATGAGCCTTCCTGCGCCTTGAAGAAGGGATAGGACTGACTTCACATTCACCTTGCTCAGAGGCTCAAGTACATTTGGTAAAGTGCTCTCAAAACCAAAATCACTGACCAATGAAATTGAGCTGGTGTTTAAGGGCTTCTGTTGCCAGACTGACATATATAGAGTTTAACCTGGCAAAAGAATAAGAGTGAAGAAATACTACAATACCTTCCAGGCTGTACTCATCATTATTCCATAACTACTTAATGTTATAGTAGGAAATAGTACTTATAATAAATAGACAGATCATTGAAGGTATTTGTGTTAATCCCCCTCAGCTTATTAACACTTCTCATCTCTTAACAAGAAAGGGGAGGGCAAGAAACTAATTTCCTTACACACCAAAAAAAAAAAAAAAAAAAAAAAAAAAAAAAAAAAAATAGAAGCTTTATATTAAGTAAAGCCTTGCATTCTTCCCCCCAAAGAAGAAAGGTTTTTTCC